>VNKC01005232.1:0-60834 GCA_008042775.1 Drosophila pectinifera
TTTGGATCCCTTTTTTAATAGGTTTTAAATTCCCAATGATTTCTGTGGCATCCCCGACTATTCAATAATTGTAGAGTTATTTAATATATACTTTAATAGTTTTATATTATAAAAAAAAATATTAATACTAAATATAGTTTATGATGTGCTGGGGATTTAAAATGAATTTAAAAGATGTTATGGTATGCACCAAAATATTTATATATATATAAATATTCATATATATATTATATATATTTTTGTACCGCTTTTTGAATAGGTTTTAAATCCCCAATAATTCAAGGACCCCTTACCTGTTGAGTCCGTTGCGGGATCCAGAGGTGGAGCTGTCGAAGCTGGCGACGGTATTGCAGTCGGGCGAGGCGCGATGGCGATAGTGTTGAGTGGTTCGATTTCTGGGAAGACGGGAAGATATATATCGATTGATCCATTAGTAATCTTCGTTATAGCCAGGGCTTTATATTTTTCTGAATGCCAGGACGAAAGAGTGTGGGGTTAGTCACAAGATCAGGCAACAAATTTGGGGGTTAGGTACTACGCACACACTGAACCAGAGAACCAGAGACAGAGACACAGAGAAGGATGAGAGCGAGACAGATATGGAGGTTGGAAAGAGACAGCCAGACTGCCAGAGGCAGAATCAGAGCAGAGCGAGAGCGAGCGATTCGTTCGTGCAGTGTGTGTGCAAGAGAGAAGGAAAGAGAGTCCCCAGAGTGTGTTCTATGATTGATGGGCTTGTGTGTGTGTGTGAGATTGAGCTGAGCTGATGATGATTAATGGGTTGATCAATATATTGATTGGATGGAGGTGCAACAGCAAGGAGTAGGAATCGCCTCACAGCCCACAGCATTCGCAGCAGTTTTTTGGTGTTTCAGTGTTGATTGTTTGGTTTGATTGGCTGATTGGTTGATTGATTGTTTCGTGTGGTGTTGTTCTTGGTTGGTTGTTTTTGGTTGGTTGTGTCTGGTTGTTGTTGTTTGTTTTTTTGGGCTGCTTACATTTGTGCATATGGCCGCTTTGATTGTTCTTAGCTGATTGACTGACTGATTGACTTGCTTAACTCTCTTCGTTTTCCGTTTCCGTTTCCGTTATCGTTCTTCGTTTCTATAGTTTCTCTTCACTTTTATCTTCGTTTGATTTGGTTCGTTGATGCATCTCTTTGGCACGCGTTTCGGTTTCTTGGCCAGGTAGTCTCCAGGTTGTGTGTTTGGCTCTCTCTTTGGTGGTTATCTACTCCTCCTCCTCCTGCTGCTCCTCATTTGGGTTACATGTGCGTCGTGGAGCTGCTAAAGAGCCCGGCCCGGGTGCGATACCCCCGCCCGTAGCTGCTGAACTCCCGCCGGCCCAGCTTCTGGTCATCGAAGGGCAGCGCCAGCACACTGTACCACAGGGAGGAGGGATCCCGATCTTGGTCTGGATCCGGGAACCGCCTGGAACTGATGCTACCGTAGCTGCCGTAACCCTTGGCCCGGCCAGCGGTGCTGGTCAGTTGGGCCGTGGACGCGTAGCTGGTGGCGCTGGTGGCCGTCGCCGTGGCATAGCTGGGCAGTCTACTGGGACGCGGTATCCCGCCGATGCCATTCCTCTTCCCGAGCCCGAACACGAGCCCGTTCCCGATGCTGATCCCGTTCCCCTTCCCTTTCCCGTTCCCGATCCCGATCCCGATCCCGATCCCTTGAGATGATGACTTCGTCTGGTGGCTGTGGTGATACTTCTGCTGGAGGTGGTACTTCTGCTGTTGGAGCTGCTGGAGCTGCTGCTGGTGGTGCTGCTGCTGGTGGTGCTGGTGCTGGTGGAGCTGCTGGTGGTGGTGATGATGAGCATGATGATGTTGGTAAGCAGTTAAGTGTTTGGCTAGGTGCCGCCGTTGGCTGTTCGGGGTGCTGACGGTTTGGTATTGCCAAAAAGTACAGAGAGTGGGAGAAGCAAAAACGAAAAAAGAGAGTTGTACAACGAGAAAAAGAGAAAGCGTTCGATGTTCAGGTTGGTGCGTGTACGTGTGCGTGTACGTGTACGTGTGAGTGTACGTGTGTGCGTGAGAGACTCTCTTTGATCGAGCTAAAAAAGGTGAATACGAGAGAGAGACAGAGAGAGAGAGAGAGAACGAGGGGTAACCGAGAGCGAGAGCAATAAGAAACAGAGAGATAGAGAGAGAGAGAGAGACCTAGAGGTAAATGCTAAGACAGAGACGGAGACAGTGTGTGTGATAAAGACAGGAGAGAAGGGGCTGGAGCGGGAGCGGGACATAGAGAGGGCGGGGTGGTGGTGGTGGGCAGGTGGTGACCCCGACAACGATCGACTTTGCTCCACACACAGAAAAAAGTATCAATCATGGTCCAATCCAGTTCTCAAGCATATCGAACAATCGATTTTATCGATACGTTATCGATTGTTAAAGGAATAATATTAATTAATCAAAATTTAACTTTAAATAAGCTTGACTTAACCTTCCGAACTGAAAAAATGTATATAATTCAGAGAGATCACTTTCAAATTCCCCCCTTAATTATTTCTCATATCGCAAATCAAGGCGATATATCGAAATTATCGAAAATTTGTTACCTAATTACGAGAGAGATTTCACATATTAGGATTAAATCGGATGGAATTATTCCAAGAATGGAAATGGACAACAAAATCGACCTCGACTGATCACAGATCCCATGGTATTTTTTTTTCTGCGTTACCCAGCTCCATTCCGCTTTTGGCAGACTCACCTTCGCACCAGGATCACGATCGTTGTGATGACGGCGGCCAGGAAGACGAAGCCACCGAAAGCACCCAGAGCCACAATGGCGCCCAGGTTGAGCTTGGCCTCCTTGGTCTCCTTGCGGTCGGGATTGTCGACGGCAAACGGAACGTTGACATTGGGCGACTGATTCTGCTGGATGTTGACGCTGTCGGGGATCTCATTGTCCTGCGGATGCGAGTTGGCAATGATCTGCTGGGTGTTCCGGGTGGTCGTCTCCACCGGAGCGCCGCTTGGGCGGCTGCGCGGCGGCGATGGTGCATATGTGGAGGGCACCTGAGGTGGCTGGGGCACATGCTGGGTGGTCGGAGGCACTGCCGCAGGCGTGCTGCTGCTCGGCTTCTTGGGAATGAGCACGGGACGGACGGTGCGGCGCGGTGGGAACTCCTCGCGAACGGTTCCAGGCACGGGCACATTAATAATATCCTCCTCGGATTCAGCTGGAAGGATAAGGATAAGGATTAGGATAAGGTAAGTTGTTCTGGCACTTATACTTGGGATCAATCTACTCACACTCTCCGTTGATCTCCACCTGCGTGGGCCTGAGGCTCGGGTATGTGCCCACTGTGCTGGAGCTGCTGCCTCCGCTGCTGGCGGTGGACACGACGGGTCGGTATGGTGTGCGGCTGGTGGTGGAGCTAGAGCTGGAGCTGGACACCACGACCTTGGGTCGGAACGGTGGCGGCGTGGCCACCGACGAGGGCACCGTGGGTGCCGCCGTGGGCTGCGTGGATGGCTCCAGCTTGATGCAGCGCGGCAGGGCGCTGCTCCACTGTCCGCTGGCCAGGCAGCTGAGCACCCGTGGTCCCTCCATGCGGTAGCCGGGCGGACAGCTGACTTCCGCCTTGGAGCCGTAGTAGGTGCCGTTCGGTGCGTGGATGATGGTGTTGTAGTAGTTACCGGGCAGAGTGTCGCACTCCACAACTGCAAGGATGCAAGATGGGAATGTATATTGTGGAAATATCCAAAGATTATTGGAGAAAGTCTTTGCATATAATCAGTACAAATCTTTAGGGGTATATATCGATGGAATAGGGCAGGAAATATATATTTTAGGGACAGTAATCCCTCGGTTCAACTCACTCTCGCAGCGGGGCGGCGGTCCGTTCCAGCGTTCGTCAAAGTCACAGGTGAGCAGGGCGCGGCCGATCATCTCGTAGCCCTCCTCGCAGGAGTACTTGACCAGGCTCAGGTAGCCGACCGTGTTGTTCAACAGGGCGTATGAGCCATGGGCAATGCTGGCCGGCAAGCCACATTCGATATCTGAAAGGTTATTAATTAAAGAAGGATTTGATTTACATTTATGATAATAAATATAGTTACAAATTAAAGCAATATCTACTCACACTTGCAGACTGGCGGGAACTCATTGTAGAAGCCCGTCTCGAGGCAGGTGCGCGTGGCGGGACCCACGAGCAGGTGATTCGCATCGCAGCTGTACTTGATCTGGGCGCCCACCTCGAATCCATTGAGGGCCACCATGGTGGAGTTGGGCGGCTGCTCCGGACGCCCACAGGTCTTGGGTTGGTGCTGGCAAATAAAGTTTAGCAGCGTGTTGCAGTTGGTGTCGCTCCACAGCCAGCCCTTGGAGCCATCGAACCGGGCACAGTCCTCGTCGCCGCCGGGATGACTCCAGAAGGAGACGGTCAGCTCGTCGCCGTTGACCCACTTCCAGCTGCTCCGGTCGCTGCCATCGCGCACTGCCCCCATCCAGTACTGGGAGCTGACATCGCTGCGGTGGCGGCGCCACAGCTCCCAGCTGATGAAGCCCTGCAGCGCCGGGTTGCTCTCGCTGATCAGAGTGCCGCCCCGGGAGCGGCAGAAGGAGAGCGCGTCCAGGAAGTTCAGCGGCTGGCGGTTGTAGAAGATGTAGCACTTGCCATTGTAGGAGGCCAGTGCTCCCGGCGGCTGGTCCCGGAACGTGGGACACCGCTCAATGGGCAGAGCCTGGTCGGTGTACACGAAGGCCTCGCAAATGGACAGCGGATTCGGGGTGCTGTTCTCCAGGTGGACGCTCACAAAGGCGCCGGGCATGGGCGGGTTGCAGGGCAGGAACAGGGGCTGGCCGGCCTCCAGGAGTCCTGTGAAGCGGTTGCAGATGGGATTTGTGCCCAGATCCGGCCGGTTGTTGCCCACTCGGACCACAATGGTCGCCGGCTTGTTGCCTACAAAGAAAGAGAGAAATCAGGGTTAATTTAGGTTGTAATCAGGTACACAAAGCATAAAGTTTAGAGGCTTTTAAATTAATTTACATATCTAGGTTGGGTATAAAATTTAAGGGATAAGTATTAGGTTAATTATAGGTTCATTAAACTATACTAAAAGCTGTTATTTGTTTGGTAAATGTAACTAGTGGTTACTTTTAAATATCAGTAAAGAATTTATGATTAATTATTAAGAAGAAAGAGAGAAATCAGGGTTAATTTAGGTTGTAATAAGGTACACATAGCATCAAGTTTAGAGGCATTTAAATTAATTTATATATCTAGGTTGGGTTTAAAATTTAAGGGTTAAGTATTAGGTTCATTATAGATAGGTTCATTAAACTATACTTAAAGCTGTTATTTGTTTGGTAAATGTAACTAGGGGTTCCTTGTATATATCAGTAAAGAATTTATAATTAATATCCCCTAAAGGATCTTAATTCTATCTGTTCTCTGGATTTCTTTTTGATTTCTGTAACTAGTTATTACTTTTAAATATCAGTAATAAATTTAAGATTAATATCCCATAAAGGATCTTAATTGTATCTGTTTTTCTGATTTCTTTTTGATTTCTGATCTTGGCTGGCCTAGTTTCTTGCAGTGCAGAAGCGCAGCTTGGGCTGTAGCTATTTCTATTGGTATTCCCACTGCCGTTGCCGTTGCCGTTGTCATTATTATTGTTATGGCTTTGTCTGTCAGCGGGTCAGGCGGGTTCAGCTTCAGTTTCAGCTTCAGTTTCAGCCCCAGCATCAGCCAAGTGAAAGTAATCATAAATTTTCGGCCCGCACTGACTGACTCACTAGGTCTGGGTTTTTATTTTTATTTTGGTCTTGGCTTGGGACTCCGAAGAGCCGAAGTGGCAGTCCAAGTCCAAGTCGAAGTCGGAGTCGCAGTCGAAGTTTCGTCTTCGCTGTTGTCGCAAAAGCCGCACGAAAATCACATAACAAGCCGCCTCGATCCGAAGATTCGAGGTGGAGGAGATGTCGGAGTCGGAGTCGGAGTCGGAGTTGGGGGACTTCAGGTTGCTGGCAAGTGAAAGCATTAGGGAAAACTGGCTGGCAGTTGTTTACTCTGTTTCGGCAACCCTTTGCCCGGCCAGCCTTGGCTGGGATTCGTGCAGCATTTGCCATTTTGCCAGACAAACATTGGAAAATTGAAACTGAAACTGGCAACCCGGGCAGCCTGGGAAAACGGGGCATTGAACTGTCCACCGGGCGCGAGAGTTTCGTCCCAGAGAATGCGGTCCAAGCAGGTCCATAATCCGGCCTCCAGCCTCCAACATCCAGCATCCAATATCCAGCATCCAATATCCAACATCCAATATCCAGCATGTGTGCGCGACAGGTTTAGGGTTGGGCCCGCGGGACTGCGGTTTAATAAAAGCGAAAAGTTGCTCAATTTAATCAATTTGCCTGGCTTCGTCGTCTTTCACTTGGCTCTAAGCTGCTGGGCTAAGCGCCACTTACTGCCAAGACTCTTGGCCACAGCCAGCAGAAATTTCAGGTAACAGAATAATTATGGTTTTCGTTGAATTATTTCCGAGATTAAGTAATTGTGACCACACTCTCGCTTTTAGGTATAGGCTAAGATCTTTTTTAAAACCAGTTACTGGAACACTTAAATGGTAGAACATCTATTACATTATTTTATTTATTCATTAATTTTATAGATAGATAACCACCTTTATCTTAAATGGTAGAACAACTATTACTTAATTTTATTTAAGTATTATAGTTAGATAAAGGTCACTCACCACAGCAGGACTTGCCAAAGTCCAGGCGCACCAACTGGACCATGTAGGGCTCCAGGAGGTTGACGTACCACCAGGGCGAGCGCTCCGCCTTGGTCAGGGAGCAGGTCTCCGGCGTGAAGAAGGCGGAGGTGGAGCCGTCAATGGCCTTTTGCGGTGCTCCAGCGCCCTCAGTAGAGATTTGCATGGGCGCCTTGCCAGCGGCCACGTTTAGAACTGGAATAAGCAAGGCATATTGTTAATTAATTAAGTAATTAAGGCTTAAATTTTAACTAAACAAAACTCAGCAAAAGTGCAGTATTCACTTCAGTGTAGAAATGGGGGTCATACGTAATTATTTGGGAATTCTATGCGAGATGCAGCGCCTGAAGAGCGGTCGTGGCTTGGACTTGGAGTCGCAGTGGGTCCGTCCGAGTGCCAGGGGGCCAGAGTTCCCAGAGTGGTGGGCCCAAGGCCCGGCTAATTGGCTGCGGGCCCTGACATGGTTTTGTGGCCAAAACAGCAAAACCAAAGAGCCACAGCCAGCGATGTTCTGCCTGGCGAATTTGTCAAGAGGCCTTCGTTCTTGCCATTGTCTCGGGCTCCGACTCCGACTCTGGCTCTGACTTTTTCGGCCAAGAGTGAAGCCAAGAGTGGAGTGTGGAGCGTAGACCTTTTTTTTTTGATTTTTTTTTTCGCTGGCCAAAAGCAAAAGTGAAATTTAATGGCGGCTCGGCTCAACTTTTACTTGCCGGCGCTTAATTACATCGCTCGCCACGCACTTTTGCGGCATTGGGATTCATTAATCAGATGCATCTGTCGGATAAGACTCAGAGAGTTTGAATTCGGTTTTGGATCTGAGTCTGGCTTGGAGATTTTCGAGCTCCAGCGACTTGGAAACTCGGCGCTTTCTAGCCGCCGAAAGAAAGATTGTTTCTAAGGCGCTCTCTTCTCAGCAGGTGTGTTTGCCGGTGTGACAAATGCCTTTTAACTGCTTTTAATTAATTTCCCATTGCCCGCTGTGTCATGTTCGAATTTTCAGGTCGGCTTTGGTTTTCCTTTTCTTTTCCCGCGTCATCAACCTGCAATCAATTTTCTTGGGACGGAAAACGCTCTGATTTTTGTCTGTTAACCCCAAGATTTCGATCGAAGCAGGTCAGGGATTTCTATCTATTACTATTACTGAATCCCAAGCTTAATACAGTTTAAATTGACGATTGAAATGTAATTAATTCGGTGATCTTTCCTTTCTTTTGTTGAAGTTTTTCTCTTTTATTTTATGCAATTAATTAGAAAATATAAGCCAAAGAAATCTGTAAGCTCTCTAGAGTTCCCATGGCATTATTCACGCTGATCAACACCTACTACTGGTTCGATCGATTGTCTTATTGACGTTATATCTGAGTCTTTATCTTCCACAAAGAAAGGGCCCGTTAAAAGTTTGATGGATCGTTGAATTGCCGCCTTTTTTGACCCCCCCTCAATGGGGGAAGTAGGCCCAAACGCCTCCCCAATCCATCAGCTCATTCATTCATTCAATCCAGCTCGGCTGCCCCGCTTGTGTCAATCAATTCCCTTTTCACGGAAGTGCATGTCTCGTTGGAAATTGATTTAGAATTCATTTATTTGTTTTCGTGCTCGACTCGTTTTTACACTTTTTTCTTTATTTAAGTATTTTTTATTCATTGTTGCTGCGAACCATTGAGGCAGCGCGCGCGTTCGTAGCAACAACAAAGTGGGTCAATTTGGTCAGGCTGGATTCTTCCCACCTCGGAGCCTCTCTTCTGGCCGCTCTTTCTTCTCTTGCTTCTCCTGCCCCCCCCGCTGGGCTCTTTCCGCTCGACGCACGCATCGGATTTTAGCCCAATTTCGCGCGTTTTGTTAATAATGTTTCGCTTTTGGCTAACAACTTTGCATTCAATCGGAATGCCATTTGCTCTCTTTCTCGCTGTCTTTGTTTTTTTTTCACGGAGAACGTGAGTTGAGTGCACTGAGAGAAATGTCTTTGTGGGTTTATTAATTTTAAAAAAATATTTAAGTATTAATAATTGCTGCGCGGATAAGATAAGATAAGATAAGATAAGTTTAATAATATATATATTTTCTTAGTTATTTTTCTTCTTACTAGTACCTAACTGTTTAGAAGAGATTTGAGTGTAAAATCATATATAAAATACTATTTTAAATCATTTGTAAACAGCTAAACCATATAACAAAATTTTGTTTAATGCTCTTTCTTTCTTAACTCTGATATTTTTAATTTTTAAACAGTTTAACCATATAACTCAATTTTTTTTAAAGCTTTTCCTTTCCTCGCTTTGATATTTTTAATTTCTGTGTAGAGATATTTTGAGAACGCTTCAAATTTTGTTGCGGTGAAAGTTGTTCCCCCCTCCTCCCGGTCCGCATTCACGTCCGCGTCCGATTCCCAGCCGGAATCCAAGTCCGAATCCGAATCCGAATCCGAGTCAAGTCGCCAGGCGAGGCGCTAATTGAGTTGACGAACAGCAAGTTCGTGTGCTCAGTCTTTCGTTTGTGGGTCTTAGTCTTGGTTGCTGTGGGTTTTTGGAAGGCATTTGGCTTACCGCAGAAGGGGATGCCCTCCGGCACCCACTGGCCCTTGTCGCAGACCCGCCGCGCCGGTCCCAGCAGCTCGAAGCCGCGCTCACAGCTGTAGGAGGCCACCGTTCCCTGGGTGAGATTCGCGCTGGAGAAGACCACGCTGCTGTGCGCCGGCGATCCCGGGAAGCTGCAGCCGGCATCTAGAAAGGAGAGAAAGGGAAGAAATTAATTATTGAATTCTTAATAAGGCTTTAAGTTTGAAATTCTTATATTTACATATTCATTTGGTCTTTAACTAAGTTTAAACATTAATTATGAGTTACTGGATTTCCAGGAGTGATTAAATAATACCTAAAACTCGAACCAAGATCTCATTTAATATGAATAGGCTTTAATAGGGAATTTCTCTAGTTTTAAATTCTATATTTACATATTAATTTGGTCTTTAACTAAGTTTAAATATTAATTATAGGTTACTGGATTTCCAGGAATGATTAAATAATGCCTAAAACTCGAACTAAGATTTCTTTTAATATGAATAAGGCTTTAATAGGAAATTTCTCTAGTTTGAAATGCTTATATTTATATATTAATTTGGTCTTTAACTAAGTTTAAATATTAATTATAAGTTACTGGACTTCCAGGAATGATTAATTAATACCCAAAACTCGAACTTAGATATCTTAAAACTATGAATAAGGCTTTAATAGGGAATTTCTCTAGTTTGAAATTCTCATATATACATATTAATTTGTTCTTAAGTTTAAATATTAATTACAAGTTACTGGACTTCCAGGAATGATTAAATAATACCTGAAACTCGAACTAAGATCTCTTTTAACTATGAATAAGGCTTTAATAGGGAATTTCTCTAGTTTAAAATTCTTATAGTTGGTCTTTACCTAAGTTTAAATATTAATTATGAGTTAATGGACTTCCAGGAATGTTTAAATAATTCCTAATACTCTAACCAAGATCTCTTTTAATTATAAAAGATAAGGATTCTCAGGTACTGGCAATTATTTAATATTATTCCCCCTGCTCTACCTGGTCAGGGGTATTTCCCCCGTTGTACGTTGCATTTGATTGACAATTAAGCGAGTTCCGTTCCAGTTTGGTCACTCGACGCCTGGCGAAAAATCTCTGGCATTCGCCGACGGATTGCAAAATGTTCTCGGCTTTGGTTGTTATGTCTGTGCTGTTGCCGCCGCTGTTGTCAATGCAAAGCGTGAGAAAATTGCCACAACAACAGCAACGAGCAAAAAAAAAAAAGATAAAAAGCAGACAGATACAGAAACAGCCATCAATTTAGTTGTAGCTGCCGCTGGTATCTATATATCTAGGTACCTATGTATCTATGTATCTATGCAAAAATGCGAGCCAGCCGTGTGCAATAATCAAATGTGTTGCTGCCGCTGAGGCAGCTCCGTATGATTAGTTATTCAATTGAGCAGTTCCCAGGCCCGGACTGGCCAATGTCATGAGTTTGATACATCCCCACAGTCAATGGATGCACAGGAAAAAATAAGGGAGGATCCTGAACTGAGGATAAGGGCTGAGGCAATAATAACACTGTTAAGAATAATTTCACAATAAAATAATTTTCGTGGAGGATGTTCTTTAGCTTTCACAGATATAAATCTGGAAAATAAATATAAATTGAATATTATTTAAGGGACAACTGTAACTGATGAGAGTTCTAGCATTCTTCCTTCCAATGGATCTCACTTTTCCTTTACCTAACTTTATAGTTAACTAATTCCAAACTCTAGTTAACCCATTCTTAGTATTAAAAAACTCTTTTTTAAAGGTAATATAACCCACTATAAGGTTGATACTATGCTTTTTGGCTCTGTGTGCAAATAGTTCTTGGCTTCGAGCTGTTAAGTGCGATTTTGCATAATCAGCGATGAGGAATGAGACTCGGAATGGGATTCGGAATGGGATTTGGAATGGGAATGATTAGAGAAGGGGCTGGCTAGATGGCTGGCTGGCTGGCTAGCTGGCTGGCAGGCTGGCTGGGCTGTCAGTGAGGCATGCCATAAATGGTCGAGTAACTGCAACATCATTTGACCAGCAGTGCAACTTTCCAAGCAGCTTCCAGCTACCAACTACCAACTACCAGCTACCAACTACCAGCTAGCAGCTACCAGCCGGTGGTAAACACGTCTTGCTATACATTTCCAGATGCTTCTTATACAATCCCCCAGCAGCAGCAGCAATTGCCGGCGCAATCCCAATGCCAGTGCAATTTCATCATAACGGTTTTGCTGCTCATCAACGGCTATAAAAAAAGAGCTATCAAGAGTGTCTTGGCCAGTCCAATTCTCTTGGCTACCCGCTGGCAGGGAAAGATATACAAAAGCAAAAATCAAATCAAATTAGTTCGGGCAAATTGAAATTAACAAAAAGCCAAAACTTTAGCCGAGTCATTTGTCATGCAGGGCAAACGCAAATTAAGAAATCAAGTTCATGAGGCATTTTCAATTTCGGCTACAGTTTTGCCTTAGTTTTGGTTTCGGTTTCGGTTTCTCGGTGTCTCGGTGTCGGTTTCCAAGCCCTGAGAAGCACAAGAAGTAATGACGGCGACGACTCCAACTCCCACGCTGTGCGTCAAAAGAAACCGAAAACCGAAAACCGTCAGAGATGCGATCGTAGGACCGAAAGGTTGCCCAGTAAGCCAGCCAGCCAGCCAGTCGGCCATGCATGACAATGTGGCCCAAAGATGCCTAAAAAAAGGTAAGGAGAGAAAAAAGTGCAAAGGCAAAGGCAAGCGGCAGTAGTTGCGCGTACCAGCCAGCAACTTGTTGCTTTCATTTGCTTTCTATGTGCGCGAACTTAGTGAAAGTGATACCCCACACACACACACACACACACAGCACACCACACTGTGTATACACACATAAATAATACAACAAAGAGAGATATATCTGAGGCATGCCAAGGCATTGACAAAACAACGGCAGCAATTTGTAACAACAAGCTACGGAGCTACGGAATAATATTCAGTGTGTGCGCGGATTAAAATCATCTAATAATCATTATAATCATAATAACCGTTATAATTTCCAGCTTGTTTCGGACATGGTCCGTTCGCCGTTGTTGTTGTTGTTGATGTTGTTGTAACAAATTACCCATCAACGCCTCGGCCAGGCCTTTATTTTTCTTCTTTTTTCTTTGATTGCCACAACACTCTACACTCTCGTGTACTCCGAGTGTTTTTTGTCGTTTTTTTGTGGATTTTTTTTTTATGGCATTTCGAACAAAGAGGAGGAAAAAGTGTAGCACCGAATCGAGGAAATTTCAGGAGAATTGAATGAAATGAAAAATGATTAAAAAGCAGCCAAGGCAGAGGCAAAAATATAAATAAATAGCTAAGAAATATGGAGAAAAAGAAAAAATCGAAAGCTGTAATCAATTTTTGGTAAAGAAAGAGATTTTGGCAAGGGCTTGTTAAGAAAAGGAGGAATTATAGTATATATTGTATGGTTCTAACTGGATTTAGCAATAGTTTTCTCTATATATAGTTAGTTTTCAATTACCTTTTATGGAGAAAGTATTTATTTAAATTTTATATTAAAATTACTCTCTCAAAACTTGAATTTTAACATATTTTAATCCATTAGTTAACGAATTTGTAATATAAAGAGTACAAAGTATAGTTTAAACTAAATATTTTATGAGATAAATTATCAGCTTCATATTTCTTTATATACTTTAATGAAAAATTGTGTAATTTTGTATTAAAACTCAAAGAAAGCGTACTAATTTCACACTACATTTTGATTATACAACAAAAATAGCATTTAAGAGGCAGGTTCCATTTCCGCTTGAATGCCAGCAGCCTCTATTAAAGCGCAGCTGAATCTGCAAGGCAACTTGCAACCTGCAACCTGCAACCTGCAATTCCCCCGCCATTAACGCGCCGTAGAAAGTTGCTGCACTCGAGCTAATGGTGACCCCCACTTAGGCCCAGCTCCATCCCCATCCCCATCCCCAGCTGCGTCTAAAGTCCCAGGCCCAACCTGCGCATTAGCCGCGTCTTCGCCTCCTTCCAGCATTCCACACCAAAGTCCGCAATTTGCGTATGTCGGCTAATTTCATTTTAAATGCAAGTCCACACCTGGCGGGGACTTGACTGGGTGTGGCCCTGGCTTGCAATGAGGCGCAAATGTCTTGTTCACATGAAGCTCCAGCATTGTTTCACTAGCATTTTCCAACCCATTCCCTGCCCATCTATTTATTTTTGGGCCAACAGCAGCGGCAGCAGCTCATTTAGGGCCGACTCCGGCGAGCTTGACCCCGCTGGGCGGTAATTACTGGGGAAATTAGCTGGGGAGAGAGAGAGAGGGGCTTCTGCAGTCTGCAGTGCAGTTCTGGGACGTCATGCGCTGATTGCCAGGCGCCTACGCTTCGTCGATTGCTCCGCATCTGGTAATGTGGCCGGTGGTACTTACCACTGATGTTACCAATGTTACGAGACCAGGGAACGCCGCCGTGTTTTTTTGGGCGGAAAGTGCAAGTGGCAGCAACAGCTCGATGGCCCCATTGCGATAGGCCAGTGAAAAGCCAAGGTAAGGTAAGGTAAGGTAAGGTAAAGTAAGGTAAGGTAAGGTAAGGTAAGGTTATCTAAGGTAAGGTAAGGTAAGGTAAGGAATTTCCCTGCTTTCTTCTTTTATTTCTATTTTTTGTTTGGACCAAGCGCCGTTCCAAGCCAGTCTTGTCAAAAACGGTGTAAACCGTTAAGCCATCATAATGATGAAGATAATGATGATGATAATCGGCTCTGGGAGCCGCTGATTGGTTTTGGATTTACATAAATTGGCGCTGGACTTGTTCTCTCGCCACCGCCGCCGTCGTCGCTGTCGCCGTAGCTTCTCTTGACCCAGTTAGTGGCGGTTTTCTGTTTATACATATATATATTTTCTCGTATTTTTGTTGTTTTGGCGATTTAGTTTGGCTTGGCTTGTTGGCCAAATTAGAAGAACCTCGTTAAAATCGCACACACTGGCGCGGACACACACATTCGGTTCGGAGAACATCGAAAATATTTCGCAAGTGACTCGCTTTGCGCAATATTTGTTGCTATTGTTGCCATTGTGGGGCAGACGGATGCGCCTGGCCAGACGGAGACTTGTGCAAATAAACTGCAAGTTCGTTGCCTAAGTCTTTTGATTTGAACTTCCGCCAACGCTGCGTCCAAGCGCCAGAGGATCTCTCTTTTCAATCAAAAGCCACTTGGGGCACTTACACAGAGTAAAAAGAGGTAAGTACACTGAGAAAATTCTCCTATTAAACATGGAAATAAGGGAATCTGGGAATCCATAAGGGAAATGCTGTGAGCTGTGCTAAATCTCGTATGAAGTTCTTTTCTCGTATCTAAGTCTTTTGATATACGTTCTTTTCGATATCAAAAATATAATAATATTACCTTAAATTCATTATATTTTTTGAAAGTATGTGTAACATTTAAGCATTTAATATTGTATTTATTTATTAAAATAAATAAGATAAAGCTAAAAGCCTTTAAAATCAATTTAATTTGATTTGATTCATTTCATTCATCAATTGAATTGACAAAATTTAATCAATATCTACTGAGAAATATCAAAATGAAAACAATTTCCCATAAATAATATATATTTGGCTTTAGTAACATATTGTTTTTTAGAAATCCAAATAGAACCTATTTTTCTAGTGTAATTCTTAACTTTTGCAGAGCATCCATTGAGGCGAGTGCCCTTAGGGGCTTCTGCTCCTCCCTAGCCACTCGCTTGCTTCTCCTTGCCTTTCAGAATTAATTGCGCATAAAAATTGCCCATCATGCGCATTAAATGAGACATCAAAGAACGTCTGCCTCGCACACATGTGTGTGGCAGCTAGTCAGCTAGTCAGCTAGTTGGCTAAAAGCTAAAAGCTAAAAGCTGCTAAGCGTATTAAATAAACATGCGCTGTGCCCGCGCCCCACTCCGCTCCACTCCGCTCCGCTCGACCCAACTCCATTCTTCGCTCCGCTCTGGTCTTTTATGTAACGGTAACGACACGACGGCCAGCAACAATAAATTTCAGGCGTAAACAGTTACGTAAAGAACAAAAAAAAACAAAAACACAATAACTTGTCGGCTGATAGAACCTGGTGGCAGAGTGGCCACATCTCCACATCTCCACATCTTGGCCATCTCCACATCTTGGCCATCTCCGCAATCTCCACAGTGACAGCATCGACAGCATCGACAGCAGATCTTGGCAGCATCTTTCATCTGACGGTGCTCGGGCATGGGATATGGTATATGGTATATGGGATATGGGATATGGGATGGTATATGGCCCCTCCCACTCCGCCAATACCCGCGAGCTCTGTAACAGGTTCGATATGATTTTGCGGCACTTTTGCCGCAAAGGAAACGCTTGATTGCCGCTTCTAAAGCAAGGCCAAGCAACGGCAATCGAACGGACAGAGGGACGGACCGACAGACTTGGCAAGCGGCGCAAGCCATCGACGACATTGACCGACGACGACGGCGACGGCAGATCTGCCTGAGAGCTAAGATCTGGAAGAGCGGCGCGACGCGGGAAGTGGGAGAGCGGGAAGCCGTCGTTGCCGTTTGCCGTTTGCCAGTTGACCGCATTCCAAACTCCGGCCAGCAAATCAATGTGCAAGCGTAGAAGCAGCGTCTCACCAACAACAAAAAACAGAAACAGAAAAAAAGTCAGCAATAGGCAGCATCAGAGACGCGTCCTTCTCTTTCCTGCACAGCGAGAAATAATGACAAAGAACTGTAGGAATATAATCTGGTGACAGTTTTAAAACATCTTAAAAAGTTCAGGTTATCAGTGGAAAGTTTAAGTTGTTTATATCTCTCAAGATAAAAATTATATCAAAATATATAGAAACTAATCCTTAGCTGCAATATATTTATTACAATATAATTCAATCTTATAAGATATCAAAATACATATTAATTTATATATATTTTGTAAAGAAATCAGAGGAATAAATCGTTTGGTTTCAGTAAGTAAATGCTGCTATTTTATTGTTAGAAAAATATACTTTAAAAATTAAATAAAAATGTTGTCAGAAATCTGGTGACAGTTTTAAAACATCTTAAAAAGTGCAGGTTAGCAGAGGAAAGTTTAAGTTGATTATATCTTTCTAGATAAAAATTATATCAAAATATATAGAAACTAATCTTTAGCTGCAATATATTTATTGTAATATAAATCATTCTTATAAGATATCCAAATATATATTTAATTTTATATATTTTGTAAAGAAAACTGAGGAATAAATCGTTTGGTTTCAGTTATTAAATGTAGCTTGTTTTTTGTGAGAAAAAAAAATAATTTAAAAATTAAATAAAAGTGCCATTTGAAATATATCTTCCTAAGTTGTCTTTTCAGTGAATAACTGCCCCCATAGGCAGCCCCAATTGTTTTCTGTGTCTGTGCAGACTGGTAAAACTGGGTCACTTCGGCCCAAATGCAGTTTAAGATAGAATGCGATCTTGGGCGAGTGTGTGTGTGTGTGTGTGTTTGGCAGCTGCGAAACACCTGCAGCAAGAGCAGCAGCCACTGCAGCAGCAGCAGCAGCAGCAGAAACTCGTGCCACAGTCAAGACTTCACAGTGAGTGATCGCTGTGGCGGAATAGCAGGCGGCAGAGGCACTTAGCCGGCGCCCACTGTACACTGTTTGCTTTTCAGATGCGTTCTCGTTGCAGTTTGCTAATTTCCGCCAGCTTCTGCGGCTTTTTGGTTTTGGTTTTGGTTGCGGCTTTGGTTTTGTGCCTAATTTGCTTTGGCTGCTGCTGTGAACATTTTCAATGCTATGCGAAGATTGTTTCCACTTGGGTTTTTATGGCTTTTTATGGGGTTTTATGGGGTTTTATGGGGTTTTCTGGGGTTCCTATGGTTTTCTTTCTTTTCCACCAAAAGTGGACAAATACTAAGGCTAATCTTTTGGCCAGAGCCGCTACCAACACAGATGCAAGTAAAAACTATAAAAAGAAATGGAAAATAGGAAAATAGAATAGAAAAAGAGAGAAGAGAGAAGAAAACACAACAGTTTAGGGGGCAATTTGCATAAGAAAGGAGAACACAAAGAACGAAAAGCATTAAATAAAGCCGGCGATCGTTGGCCGGTCTTCTTCTTTTTTAATTTCGGTTTTTTCGGCCTTTCTCTGGGAGTCTTTTTTTGGTTTCTTGGACTTTTGTCAACTCTTCTATGCAAATGGGCAGCCACAAATCAAAGCTTGGCCCCAATAGCACATATATATATATAGAGATAGAGAGAGAGGGAGGGAGAGAGAGAGAAAGAGGAAGGAGGAAGGAGGTAGCCTCAAGCTTTGTTATGAATATTTTCACCTTAGAAATGTCTGTGGCAGCCGCTGGATTATAAAATCGATATATATTTTCTCGCTGGCTGCTCGGTATTTGGAATTCCGTTTTAGGAATGGGTAGTTTTACCGCTACAGTTGCCGGGCATTACGACATCAAAAAAAAAAAGAAAAAATAGAGGACGAGATTGAGATCGAGAGATCGCTGGGGAGTAGAGGAATTTCCGAGAGCAGGTGTACCAAGTTGCTCTCCTATTGATTGGCCTGCAGCTGCAGAACTGCCAACTCATCCCGGGCGGAGGAGCACTTCCGATTGGAGAAGCAGCCGGAGCAGCAGCAGCAGCAGCAGTCGGAGCAGCAGCAGTCATTGAACCTGCTCCCGTCGCCATCATCATGATGAAGATGGCGCCATCGCCCCTCCATTTAGCGAGTAAGCGGAACAAAAGCAACATCATCATCATCGGCAGCAGCAGCATGAGCAGCATGAGCAACATGAGCAACATCTGCAACATTGGCTTGGCAAGCTAAGCAAATTGCAATTTCCATGCGTTGCCTGCCACATCCCCATCCCCATCTACAGCCACATCCTCATCCACATCCACATCCACATCCACATTCACGTCCAGTGTCCGCAATTAGGTAGCCGGCCCCATCATAATCTATGGTTATTGTTATGGCTATTGTTAGTATAAGTGTTATCGTTATCGTTATGGCTAAAATATTGAAAAGGCTGGAGCGGAAAACGCTGAAATAAACTGAAATGGTTTTCCTTTTCGTGCCTGGCAGTACCTCATGATTCATTGGTATTATTATTATAAGAGATAATAAAATATATTAATAATTATGGAAAATATTTATCAAAATTTGTAGACAAGCGAAAGCAAAGATTTATCTTGGAGATTGGTTGGAATAAGTCCCTGGGAATAAATATTAAGAAAAAGAGATGCCTAAATAAACTAAAGGTAGAGCTGAACTTTACAATAATTTATTTTCGTGCCTGGCAGTGCCGCATGATTCATTGGTATTATTATTATAATAGATAATAAAATATATTATTAATTATGGAAAATATTTATCAAAATTTGTAGACAAACGAAAGCAAACATTTACCTTGGAGATTGGTTGGAATTATTAAGAAAATGAGATTCCCTAAAAAGGTAAAGGTAGAGCTGAACTTTGTAATAATTTCTCCTGGAAATATATATATATATATCTACTATCTTTAGGTAATTCTTTTTTAAAGAATTTACTTGTATTTATTTACATATATATGTTTTCATACATTTCCCTGGGAATTACCTTACACAATCCTTTATTGCTCGCCGAAAAACTTTAATAATCAAGCATCAAACCGTTTACCTACTCACTTTGACTTACTTTTCACACTCAATCTTCGATCAATGCAATCGGATCGATAATTAACGACAGCTGTGGCAAATTATCGATCACTCTCCTATCGAGTCACAAGCGTTTCACGAGCGTTTTCTGATGGCAATTTGCAATCGCTTTTTGGGGCCAGTGACGAAACGCCAAGAGCAGCCTGCCAGCCGACACCAACACAATAGCGTTTAAAGTTATTAACGAAGCAATTATTAATAACAATTTCAATTGTTTGCCTTTGCTCTGCCTGCGACTGCGAATGCGATGGCATTGATGGTTAAAAAAAAACTAGTCGTGAATCACGGTGCCGGCCAATTTGCAGTGGCCAACACAAGGCGGCAAACACCAGCAGCAGCAGCAGCAGCGGCAGCCACGTTAACGACAACGGCAACAATTGCGCTTGTACATATATTACAATTAATTAAATTAAAAAAATATAAGGAGAAGAAAAGAAAAAAGCGCATAAATTCTGTCCAACACACACCAGCTTTTTCCATGTTTCTCTTTCGCGCTGGCATTTAAATGCGTTGCTAATAGCAAACAATTTCATTTATTTATTAGACGTTAGTTTCACTTTTCGAGCATTTCACTGGCGACATTAAAATTTCACACACGACGCCAGCTTGGACTTGGACTGAGGCCGGTAAACAAAACGCGAAAGTTGTCGCAGTCGCAAGTCGCAAGTCGCAAGTGGCAAGTCCCAGGGTGTTGCCAAGGCATGTGTGTAAAAGATATTTAACTGCAGCCTGCCATTTATGTTTATGGCAATTAAAAAGATACAGATACATATCTGTAATACAGCCACACACACACACACCGCCTGAGAATCATCACAGCTCAATCAGGCATGGCCAACCCACAAAAAATAGCTGAGCAGCTTCACTGAATGGAATTGATTGAAATTTATGCCAAAGCAGCAGTGACAACTTGCAGATCTATGGCCCGGCCTGCCTGGGGATGAGTTGCGATGGCGGCGATGAGATGAGATCAGTTCGGATCGGATAACGAGCCAGACACTCCCTCGCCTCATCAATTCCTAGCCAGCTTTCGGCATGAAATCATCTAGGTAAATACAGACTCGACTTTAAGTCTCTGCATATATACCATACTGATTTCATATGTATTGACACCTTTTTGAAGACAAATATAAGCTGGGACTAATATGAGGAATTTAGTTAAAGAATTTTATCTTTTTCATGTGTAGTTTGATATTTTCCTGGAATATTTCGGATGAATTTCTAAATGTAAGGATATTTAACATATAATTTCTATATTAATAGATATGAATTAAATGATTTTTTTATGTTGAAATTTATCGGTATTATTTATTTTTAAGTATGCATACTTGTGTATCTGTATTTAACTGATTTTAAACCTTTAAAATTAATTTGCTTTGATCAGCTTTTCCAGCAGGTTCGTTGCCTAAGTCTTTTGAATAAGTTGGGAATAATATGAGGAATTTAGATAAAGAATTTGATCATATTTAGGTGATGTTTGATATTTTCCTAATATATATAGGATATCTTTGTAAATGTAAGGATATTTTACATATATTTAACTTCTAAATTAATAGATATTTATATTGTATCAAATTAAATACGATTTCTGTGGTGAAATTCATCGTTATATTTATTTTTTAGTATGCATACTTGTATATTTGTATTTAACTGATTTTATACATTTAACATTCATTTGCTTTGATCTGTTTTTCCAGCAAGTTCGCTGCCTAAGTCTTTTGAATACCAAAAATTGGTAACATCTTTTTTATATTTGTTTCTTTTTTTCTCCTTACTTTGGATGCTCGCCACTCTCGACAGTGATTTACATATATCGAGTGCACAAGTACCTGGCAAGGCCATTGACAGCTTTGCGCAATCACCTCTCTGCCTAGCCCCCTCCCACTGGTGGCACTCGGTACTTCAACCCCCACGCCGAGACCTCCTACGTGCCAAGGCGACAATTGCAGTTTGGGGGAAACAAAAAATAAAATAAAACCAAAAGCCAAAGAAAATAAAACGCCAAAGTTGCGTAAAATTGTAAAGTCAAACATGCTCAAGTTGGACACATCACACACACAGTTGGATGTATTTGAGTGGAAATATTTGTCACCCGCATACAAATCGGGACTAATGAGCAGGGATATGTAGCTATATCTTTAAAATTTACAGATTATATATACTGCATTTAAATTGAATACTTTTGAAAGTGAAAACTCAAGTTTAAAGGTCTGTCCCACGCACAGTGGTCTTTATTGGCAGCTGGCAGCAAACAGCAGTTTGCAGTTTGCATTTTGCATTTTGCCAGCTTGCAAATACATATTTTTTATTGTTTTTATTGTTTTTATTGTTTTGATGGCTTCCTACTTCCTTGTGGCAAAGCCCAGGGTCTTATGTAAAAACGCGCGACCGCAATTGAAGTTGCAGTGGCAGTTGCAAGGAGAGGCTGGCTGGCAAATGCCGCATGCATGCGTGCACAGTGCCACGCCTCCGCTCGCGACGCCCTAACAACAAATCGCTGCGGTTCATTGTGCAGACTCAGAGTCAGACTGAGGCGCAGACTCAGGTATTGGTATCGGTATCGTTATAGGTATCTGCCGGCTCATATTGCCAAAGGTACTCGCACTCGAACTCGTACTCGTACTCGTATCTCTTCTTTCTTTCATAGTTTCGCATTGCAATTAGGCGAACACGGCGCTTCCGCATCTCTTGATGATGATTATGATTATGATGAGCTGGTCATGCATGCCAATGTTTTGCCACATATCGCTGGCTCTGGGCCTGGCTCCTATCTGTGCAGACATTACGTTTTGGCCATTAGATGTTGGGCATGTGCTCGATCATCCCATTCCAGCCCAGGCCAACCCAGCTTGCTCTGCACTTTTACTTTTCTTATTGTCAACAATTGTCTGAGGAGGAAAGCCGCAGAAATAAAACTTTCCCAACATTACAGATTTGTCGCTGGCACTGCTGCTGCTACTGCCACTGCCACTGCTGCTTTTTTTCTCTTTCCCCAAACAAGCCGCAATTGTTGTCGCTTTTATTGTGAAATGGCTCCCGCAGATCATAAATTTTCTTTTAATTTCAGTTTCTGTATGTTCTTCTGCCTGTGTCTGTCTGCGATTAATTTAAGTTCATTTACAAGATTTTCCTCGGTAAAAGTCTGTCGAGTAAAAGTTTATCCGCACTACTCCCTACTCTGTTTTCCTTACTAAAGAGTAACAGAATTAACAGGTGATCTATATCTTTTCTTTCATTTATTTCAAAGTATTAAAAATTAAATTTTTAACTTTACAGAGCACTAATTTACTTATTTGTTTAGGCTTTGGGGATGTATTTGTATTCGATATTTATTATTTGAGTTATTATTTAAAACCTAAACACCAAACATGTTTTCTTCTTTCCATGCAGCACCAAGTTTGTTGCCTAAGTCTTTTGTTTTTCTGGCTTCTAGAGGCAAGCTGCTTATTTTGGTCCGTGTTCTGTGCCACGTGCAGCGGCCAGTCCCAAGTCGGTTGCCCAAGTCCCTCTCTCTCCAATGTGTGCCACATTTAGCTTGCCCGAATGTTTGCTGACCCAAACAAACATCCGTTTCCTGGCGAATGCCGCCACTCCCTCGGCTCGAGTGCTCTGGTCGACTTTTGTCGCATATCCCACGAAACAATTAAGCACTTGACGCAGCGCTTACAGAAATTACAAAAAGAAAAAAGAGGTGGAACTGGAAGTGGAACCCAACTGGACTGGCACCGGGAGTTGGGAGTTGGGAGCTGGGCAGTTTCCAACTGGAGGCAACACCACTGGCCAGTTGGCCAGTTTTGCTGACAGCTGACGCGGCCTGGACGCCTTTTTATTAACGTGGGAACAAAATGCAAAACGCAGCCAGAAACCCAACCGAAAAAATAATACAAATTATAAAAAGCTGCTTTTGTTTCGAAGCCAGAACCGGAAATCAAAAAAAGGCAACAATCAGCCAGAAAAAATGTATGCAAAAACAGAATAAAAATTAAATGTGAAAAAAAGAGAATCGCTTGCTGTTTTTTTTTTTTTTTTTATTTAGGTGCGCCACACACACACACACACTTATTAAAAATGGGTGATGAAAGCAGCAACAACAAGAGAAAGATGGAGAAGAGGCCGAGGCAGCAACAAGTGGGATCCAACAGCCAAACGAGAACGAGAGAAAATTTGTTTGCTTTGGCAGCGGAGTGCCGTTGGTGTGGTTTTTATTTTTTTTTCTTGAATACCCTCACTTAAATTGGGGCGTATGGGCAAGGCCATAAGTCCAGTTACTCCCACCATCATGAAGAAGTTCAATATTTGGCTTGGGAAAACGGGGCCATTGAAATGGGCTTCTATTTATATTTGAATTAATTTGTGGAGGGCATCGCATGGGGAATTGCTTGCACCTTCGGTTAATTACGATTTCTTCCGAAATTATGCAAATGAGTCCACGTCTAAACAATTCATCAAACCCTAAAAAACAGTTCCCACATGTCAAGGCAACGCATTTAAACATTTAATCGAGATAAGCGCCAAGACAAACGAATATGTAATGGTTAGATGATATGTTGGATAATTATGACAGCTTAGAGAAATAAATATAAACAAAGACCTTAGGCAAATTTAGGCCATTTATACAAGAGAGAAAATATTTTTTTGGAGGTTTAATACTTGAACAAAAGATACATGTAGATGGTTTTCTTTAGTAACAAAGTTTAAAGGTAATTAAAAGAATGCAAAGGTGTTTTTAAAGGTTAGGATGTATTAACTAATGAAATGATTTGAGTGAAATATTTCTAACAAACGTCTTTTATGCAAGAGAAATTATGCAAAAATGACTTATTCCCTCACAGAACTTTGAAAAACCAAGATTTTAGAATCAAGAAGACCTTCCGGGGAGCCCTAACACTCGCAGGGTATCCGCTAGTCGTTCCCCAATATTTTTTCGCAGCATTTCTTTCTTGTTTTTCGTCTTTCGCTTGACACACTCACCTATATTCTGCGCCTGTGCCTGCGCCTGTGCCTGCGCCTGCGTCGTGGCCAGCGTCGACGCCAACGCCAGCGCCAAAGCCAGCGCCAGCAGCGAACGCTGCGTGCGATGCATTGTTGTTGCTCTCTCGCTCACACCTGTCACAGCTGTCCGTCCGTTTATTTTAGTTTTCTAATTTTATTTTTAATTTTTAATTCGGTTTTTATATTTATTTTATTCAGCTTTTTGCACACTATGAACTTCCTTTGGTTTGAAGCACTGGGTACGAGTTTCGGGTGGTGGACATGCCAGGAATCAGCCACACAGAAAAAAAAAACAAAGTGCACTGCACACGGGAATTTGTTGTACCGCAAAAACTTGAAAAAAAAATATATGACTTGGGAATTATAGACGCGACACGCTTATCCGCTGCGCGAACCGATCGCTGGAAGTTCTGCAGGGCGACTGAAGTCACTCGAAGGTGGCGATCGCGCACGAAGAGATCTTCGTGAGGTCTTCGGCTTATCGCTCGGCTTCTTTCACTTTTGCTCGCTCTTTCTCTCTGTTCTCGCTGTTTTCTCTCTTTTCTCTTGTCGGCAAAGCCGAACTTGAAGCCAAACCGTCGCCTTGTGCAGCTCGAAAGCAACTGAAAGTTAGCGGCGGCGCGTCGTGCGTCTTGTAAGCTTCACCTGCCTCTGCTGGGGCCTCTGCCTCTGCCTCGGTCGACGCACTTGCTGCTGCGCTTTTGGCAAGTGCCAAGTGCGCCAAGTGCCCCTCCTCCCCCTTCTGAATGCCCAGTCCCCTAAGCCGCCACTCAGGGCGAGCTGATCAATGGCCACCAATCGCGGTTCTTGGGCCATCATCATCATCTCCAGAACGGTAATAACAACTAATACAGGTTATGCAACTGTAACGGCACACTCGGAAAAAACGGCCAAGATAGGGGAAATATTTATGTAGGTGATTCGGGTATCGGGTATGCGGTATCGGGTCAGTAGTGGATACCATTATAAAAAGAAATATCATCTCATATCTCTCGGGCTTATTGAAGATGTTTCTACATGGGTCAGCCTATATTTGGTCTTAAATAATTTTTAGAATATATTATACTCTCTCTGAATAAACCTTAAGTATCATTAAAGGGAGACTTTTGTTCAGAAAGTGAGGATACTCTCAGAGAGTTAACCTATTTTTGTTATTATTTTGGGTTTTATATTTATTTCAAATTTATTTAGTTTATTTAAATGTTTTTAAATTTATTTCAAGTTTTCCTGTAGTATATATAGAATATATACGTCAGTATATTCTTCGGAAAACACCTATTGCTGATAATTTATGGATTCATTGTGGATTTCTCTGAAGAAAATGAATAAGGTGTTCAAGGAGTGACTGTAGAATTACCTATTCCTAAACTAGATCGAAAATGTCTTCAGGAAAACTATTTAATAAGATTTATATTACATTTCCTTTCTTTATTTTGTAAATATTTGCCCAATATTAATTCACAGTGTGTAATTCTTGTGCTGTCCATCTCTGGGCTGGTAAGTGGACCAATTTGGAGGAATTCCTCTATGGGGACCTGGTCTGGCTTACCTGCTGGAGATGTGGACCTGGAACTGGACGCTGCAGATGTGAACGTTGCACAATGCCCTGGCGCATTTGCATGCCGCACGAACGGGGCGGAAAGTAAGCCAAATGGTCAGGAAACTGGCACAGAATCCAGATTCATGGATGCACTGCAGCATCTTCCAGCTGCTCTCTTTGCTTTTTTCTCTGCTTCTCCTAGACCGGCCAACGCACATGTGACACATGTGGGCCAAATGCAAAATGCAAATCGGTCCAGACACAACTAATGGCCAAGAACCGGGGGGGCTTGGAGGCTGGCGGCAAGAAACCCGATCGAACCAGGTGACATCAAATTGGGTTGCCAGCAAAGTGCAGTCGAGCATTCCACACGATCTGGAAAAATGGAGAGACGGACCACTGGACCACTGGACAGATCAGACCTGACAGCGTGACCACTTGCAGGTTGCTTCGGGCCAAAAGAGCGATTGATGGAAGCTTGGCCAGCTGCTGTCGGGTGAGGTTTTTGTCCGGAGACAGATAGGTGTATAGGTGATAGATGGGTAGGCAGATAAATAGATAGATAAATATTGGTATATATATAATATAGTAGTAATAGTAATAAGAGTTTATATCTTGAACACTTGAATTTCTTTTTTAATATTTTTCATAATATCCTCAAGATGCTTAATGTATCTTTGTATCTTTTGACTGTGTTCACAGTAGAAGTCGCCGCAGTTGCGATTGTGTGTCACCTTGATCGCCACCTTGGGGGCCCCAGCTGAAAGCTGCAATTTTTTCGGTCATGTCAAAGCGTCAGGTTCATGGATTGATCCATGTTCGATATTGCCAAACATCGAACACGGCTAACATCGCTCATCCAATCGCATCGCTCCACCAAAAACGTTGTTAGCCAACAGCGAAAACAGGCGGTTGGCAGTTGGCTTGTGGCAACATTTAATTAGAAAATCGCTGGTGCAAGTGGCTGCCCGGCGGCGGTGCCGCTGCTGGGATGGGAACGGGAACGGGATCGGGAGTGGAAATGGGAATGGGGATGTGGATGTGGATGCTCGATGGGCTTGGTCATGAAGCTTCGGCTACGTCTTGAGCTTCAACTCCTCGGCCGCCCATTGTTCCGCTTGCTTGACCAGGCAGCGGCTAGTATAACTAGTAACAGCACTGAGAAAAATCAAAGCAATAATATAAATAAAATAAATATAATTACACAAATTAAAGCAGGTAAAAATTAATGGGAAATTAATAATATTTATTTTCAAAACTGTAGCTTGAACAGGTCAGAGCTTTTACTAAGCTAATATATAATCTTTTAAGTACCTGTTTTTTCTGTGTAAAAGCCAGCCACCTGGCCACGTGCTGCTGGTTCCATCCGTCTCCTCCTCCAAGCGACGCCCACCAGTAACTAGTGACCAGTGTGGAGTGACCACAAACAAGGAAATCAGCTCCGCCAGGCAGCCAGGCAGGCACACGCAACAAGTTCGGAGGAAAAGCTGGGAAAAGCAGGGAAAAGCTGGGCTAGCTGCGAGAATTTAGGACGCAGCCAAGCAGAGCAAATTGCTGCATCTGAGGCTGCCACTACTATCCCGGGAAACCATCCAATTCCATGGCCACCCATCCCATTCCATCATCATGTCCCAGTACATACCATACCTCGCTTCATTTTCCATTTAGTGCTTTATTATTTTTAATTTCCAGCCCAAGTCCCGAGATTAATGTTCTGAGTCGATGTTGCCTCCGGGGAGATTTCCCTTCCGGACTTCTTCTCCCCTCCCTGCTTGCCAGAGGAGCAAGTCTGCCCTAGGCTCTCTCTCTCTCTCGGTGTCCCCCCAGGAAAATCGCTGGCATTCGTGCTCCAGTTTGGGGCAATTGCTTTCCCGTTTTTCAGGCCGAAAATCAATGGGAAACTAGTTCGGAGGCTGAGGCTCTGATGAGCTTTTGATTATGACAAAACGAAGATTAATTCAAAGTGATTTCCGATATTAATGAACTGCTGAACTGCCGCTGACCCACTAAATTCATGGCTTCGATGTGAAATAATGAGGGATTTCCAAATATAAACGATATTTAAGCATAATGTTGAGAAGGGAATTCTGGAAAGGAGATTAGATAATGAAATACAAGGAAAACCAGATAATATAGAGATAGTTACATAATATTTAATATTTAACAAAGAAGGGATTAAAATACTACAAATAATCAAGTAGAACTGCAAATATTTAATTACATTACAATATATATAATATATATGATTAACATCAATTTAATTTATAAACAAAGAGATTAGATAAGGAACTACAAGTAAAACCAGATAATATAGAGATAATTACATAGTATTCAGTATAAAAACAGAAAAGCTAAAACAAAAAAGGGATTCAAATATTACAAATAACCAAATAGAACTGCATCTTTTTAATTACATTACAATTTATATAATATATATGCTTAACATCAATTTCATTTATAAACAAAGAGATTAGATAAGGAATTACAAGTAAAACCAGATAATATAGAAAGAATTACCTAATATTTAGTATAAAAATAGAAAAGCTAATTAGAAATAAGGTATTAAAATACTACAAATAACCAAGAAGAACTGCATATATTTAATTACATTACAATATATATAATAAATATGTTTAACATCAATTTCATATATAAACCAAGAGATTAAATAAGGAACCAGATACTAATAGAAAAGCTAAAACAAAAAAGGGATTCAAGTATTACAAATAACCAAATAGAACTGCAAGTATTTAATTATATATATTATATATATATTTATAAACAAATCTCAAATTATTTTTACAGAAAATCTGAAAATTACTCAGCAAAATTGCTTGTAAACAAACCACAAATTGAAGGGAAACTTAGTTAAGTGTTTTCGTAATTTTTGCAACAATTACGCATTGGATAACATCCGACTTGCCACTTTTCTCCACCTCCCCTGCCTCCCCTGCCTCCTTGGGGGGTTTTTGGATAGTTGGAGTTGCACATGGTTATGATTGCGCAATCATGCGCCCACAGAAAGTGATTGCACCGGCATGGGGGCGTGGCAGGTTGCGCTGGCCACTGCAAGGGTTAGGTTCTCCCCCCTGCCAGGTAAAAATAATAGTAAGAAAATAAACAAAAACATAGACAAAAGCCCAGTGAAATGTCTGACATGAAACGAAAGTAAAGCTCGTGTCTTTCGTCATGAGGCCTGTCTTGGCCGGAGCGGAGCTTGGCTCCCTTCAGCCGCTTAGCCGCTCAGCGGCTCAACCACCCACCAGATCCTCCACTGGCTCCACCACCACCCAGTGGGCACTTGTGCTCCACTGACAAGTGGAGTGCTCTTTTGTTGCGCTTTTGATATTTGCAATCATTTCATTTTTGGACACTAATGACGGTGATGAATGCAACCGCCACGGCGCACAAGTGGATGTCCAGAGCGGCGGCGAGAGAATCCAGGGCTTACATAAGCCGCCAAAAGCATCAAAACCAGAGACGGCGACGGGGCAGGCGACTGTGTGACAGTGGCAACAATAAACATTGCAAAAACAGCAAAAAGAAAATCACCAAAGGGGGAAAAACAAAGCAATTGACGCTGGCAAAGAGAGGGCAGCTGCCGTGCACTTAAAACATAAGGAAAAACTACAAGAAAATATATTAACTCATAAAAATATTAGAAAATATATTTGAGAGTAGGATTATCTCATAAAAATATTAGTTAATTTGCCAAGTTTATTTGTGTTACCAAAAATTGCTTCTCCTTGATTTTAAGCCTTTAAAATAATTAAAAGCTAAAGAACTTACTTAGATATATCATTTACTAGAAGGAGACTGTTGAACTTGGTTACTTCTGAATATATTTTCCAGTGTAGTATTAGTTTTGAGCCTTTGGTTACTTCCAAATATACTTTCCAGTGTAGTATTAGTTTTGAGCCTCCGCTGGGCCCGCAAGTAGATCAGGTCGCTCTGGACAGAGTTAGCTCCGTTGATTGTGTCACCTTAATGGAGCAACCGCAGCTCATTTGGAGCAGAGGCTGAGCGGCTGAAAAAAACATAACAAAAAAAATGCCAGTGAGATGACATGTTTCATCTGCCTTGGAAAACAATCATTTGTGGCATTAGCACACAAGCTGGCTGATCCGAGCGACCCCAGAGTCTCCGTCTCTGTTTCTGGCCCTAATCATTCCACGCCGCCTCGAGTTCGTTGCCTGAGTCTTTCGATTCCGGAGAGAGATACGGAGAGAGAGCGCCAGAGAGTGAGGGGCAAATGACCGGAGAAATTTGCATTTAATTGCTGCTTCACTCCCCCGCACTCACTCCCACTCTCACCCACTCACGAATAAGAGTTCAAACCTTGGCCATTTGCGTATTCTGACCACGAGGCCGCCTCTCCTTTTGGGCCCTTCCCCGGGCGCCTTGCCAATTTGACAATTTTATTGATGGCCAGGCAGTTACGTGCCCATTGCCCATCGCACGCACCAGCCGCACTCCGACTTTCATTTTGATAATGATAATTTAATGAAGAGAAGTTGCGATGCCAAGAGTACTAAAAGCCGGCCAAGACGGAATACCTTCATTTACAGGTAAACACATCAGCGGGGAAGTGCTATATATGATCATATTTTAGTGGCCTTAAAGAGCATTGAAAGAACAGTAAAACTGAGTTAAAGAATTGGGATAACTTCCCGAAATGTATAGGGAATGCTTTCTATATATTTGTTATTATTTTTATGATATTATAATATATTTTAAAGGAACTCTTAATATAAATTATTAAGAACTACGCTATCTAAATATATAACACAGCTTTGTTTAGTTCTAGACTTTTCCTTATATATTTTGTATAAGGAGTTTAATAAGTTTGCAAATTCTTTTAATAGCCAAATAATTCTCATAAATATAAACCCATTAACAACGTTATTATTTCCCTCTTAATTCAAATTATTATAAACTAAGTCAGCTTTGTTTAGTTCTAGACTTTTTTTTATATTTTGTATAATGCGTTTAATAAGTTTGCAAATTCTTTTAATAGCCAAATAATTCTCATAAATATAAACCCATTAACAACGTTATTATTTCCCTCTTAATTGAAATTATTAAAAACTAAGGTAGCTTTGTTTAGTTCTAGACTTTTCCTTATATTTTGTATAAGGAGTTTAATAAGTTTGCAAGTTCTTTTAAAAGCCAAATAATTCTCATAAATATAAACCCATTAACAACGTTATTATTTCCCTCTTAATTCAAATTATTATAAACTAAGGCAGCTTTTTCTAGTTCTAGACTTCTTCTTATATTTTGTATAAGGAGTTTAATAAGTTTGCAAATTCTTTTAAAACCATAATAAATCTCATAAATATAAACCCATTAACAACGTTATTATTTCCCTGTTACCAACTTTCGGCGAGTGCTTGTGCGTATCAATTTCATTTAGAAATTCTCGAGATTCTTTTATGGCCGCAGCCCATTCAATGGCTATGTGGGTCTCCGACTCCGTCTCAGTCTCCGTCTCCGATGGGCTTCACTTTCGATCCGGACAGGTGTCAAGTGCCTTTGTTGCTGTAGTTGGACGTACAGTGACGCCTCGTTAGGCTGCTAAGCGGTGCCCATCAGCGGCAGGTGAAATATTAGAGACCAAAGAGCCAGAGAGCCAAAGAACGAAAGCCTGGCCCGAGCCCCAAACAAGGGCCAACACCACTAACTGTTTGCTCAGTTGGCTGCCTGCCCGGCCAATTAACGCATTCCGAGCCGAGTGTTTCTCTTCGAGAATTATGCAAATAAATTTCTTGGGACCCTGGCTGGCTACTTATGATTATGGCTTTGCCGAAAAGTTTCTAAAACCACAAGAAATACTGAGTTTCTGGGGCTACCGGCGGGCGTGTCGCTTCTGCCTTAACTGCTTATGATTCAGCGGGTCAATAGACGCCCAAAATCGAAGGAACACTGAAAGAAATGAATTGAAAACTTTAGCATAAATATAATTTGTTCCTTTGTTACTAGGAATTATGCTACTTATGATAATAATTCATTTTAATTGTTTGTTTGGAATGAAATCTGTTTTATATAAGTTCATTGAATTAATTGTTTCTTTCTCTGCAGGTCCCTGACCAAAAACAGAAAACGAAAACAACGCCACAGCAATTTCTGTGTCAATAATTTATTTTAGGAATCGGAATTGGAATTGGAATTGGAATTGGAACTAAACGAGGTCGGGAGAAAGTTACTGCACAGAATCGGGCAGAATGGCGTTCGGCGGATTGAGAAAGAAGCACTTGTCGCTGGTTTTTGTTGCTAAATTGACTGAAATTATGATTAGCCGCGAGGATTGCGACTGCGACTGCGATTGTTGGTTGTCAGCGAATCGAGCCGTGTGACGATTGGCCTGAAAGTGCACTGAGTGCAGCCGAAATCCGGCCATTTCCGCATCGCAACCCAAGCCCAGAAGTGGTGGCAACTACCTGCTGCAACGTGAAAGCCGCAGAGAAGTGCCACAAGGTCAGCCAGCCAGCTGACAATCGGGATGTGTCAATTGGCCAAAATGAAGGAAACGTGGCTGGGAATGGGAAAGCCAAGCAAACAACAATGACAGCAGCCAGCTTATCGCCCGAAAAATCAATATAAGCGAGAAAAGCGAAAAGCCACAGAAATAAGAAACACGACGGCGAGGAAAACGAAGTTGGCTTGCCCTTTCAGGCAAATATTTGGGGGAAAGTTGGCGGCGGCCTGGGAAAAGTAAATCTGGCCAAGAGCCCAAAGGATCCTGAGGGAAGGCATGTAATATTGTGGCTTCAAAATGTGACTCATAGTTAGCCAAGCTTACATTTTAATACATCACATTTTTATTACATTTTTATATTTATTTATCAGCTTTATTTTGGCATCAAAGTCAATGACTCATAGATGTGCCAACACAAATAAAGGGGACTCACAAATATTTAACAATTTCGTATTTAACAATTTCGTCACCTGTTCCCTAGTTTATATCCCTATTTCCTATGATCTATGATTCATAGATTCACCTTAATTAAACATGTAAAAATACCTTCACAAAAATAGATTTATATATGTTAAAGACTTCTCCTTTCAGGTAATTTCAAATCCTCTCTTTCATCAAAACAATCGAGGTAATCTGTGAAAATTGTGCAATGTGTCAGTGCGGGTGTCTGTGCGAAATGCAGTTAATATAATTTACAGCTCCGGCCAAAACTGTCAGCGTTGATGACCCACTCATTAAAAGAGGGGCTAGCTAGCGAAGAAAAAACACCGAAGAAAAACCCCTTGACAAATGCGTGAGAACCCCGCGGCGGAGTGGCTGTGAAAATTGGCCAAAAGCTAAATGCAAAGACTGCAATGGAAGACAACAAAAGCAACAAACAACAAAATGTGGCCAAGACAACCTTGTAACTTATGACACTGTTAGCTGGCAGTCAAAGGTATATATCAAGATATATTTATCAAGACTTTTACCAAAAAGGAAGAAGGATGAGCTGTTGAGGTACAACATACTTTTAATAAGTCCTCGAAGGAGGTCCTGAAAGGGCTTTCAAGTGCTCTTAATATTATGTATAATACGGATTAATGTATAATATCAATTAAACCATTAAAGTATCGATATATTATAGAGATTTTCAGTGCATGATACAGGGAAACCAAAACCAAAAAGAACCCTCGAAGGTAACGCTTGGAGGAGAAAGTGCTCGGAAATCAAGAAACCAAGAGCTGGAGCTGACTTTGATGTGACCCGCCGGGAGATTAGAGCGGGGATAAGGGCAGTTCTGTTGACAACCCAGCCAAATGAGACACAGAAATCTAGTCTAGCCTGAAATTGGCTCATTTATGCTGCCGATTGCTATCGTCGCCGAAGCTGGAAGCGCGCTTGATGGCTGTAAAAATAGTTTGGCTTTGATTGAACGCTTCCAGCCCGGCTCAGAGCTCTGTGCCAAATGTGCAGCCAAGAAAGTTTCGTTCTCGCCGGCAGTTTTGTGCTATCAGCACACATGCATCTCCAAGTAAGTACATTAAGCAAGTCAAATGTGAATAAAAAACAGATTCGGCACATTCCCCGAATTGTTTCATTTGCTTTCCTCCGCGTATGTATCTCTGTATCTTAGTATCTTTTGTATCGTGGTATCTCTCTGCCATTGACAAGTGTCACTCTCCTGTGGTTTGCCAGGCAGCCAAACGCTGAAATTACTTAATAAAAGTGAAATTATTCGTATCTCGCCGCCGCTCCTCCCCGTCGCCGCTGAACAAGAAACAAGTTTATGAGCCACAACTCTTTTAAGCCCAGGTTGTGGCCATATCTATGCAGAAAACGAGAGTGAAATTTGTAGTTAAACTAAGTCCACAAATAGCGGAAGTGGTGGGGGTCTTTGAGATTCGGAGTAATTAGTTTGCTTACTGCTTCACTTGGCATTCTTCTCCGGCTTCTTCGGGCTTACTGGCCAAGTTTGTGGCCTAAGTCTTTCGTTTGGCTTGCAGTTCCAAGCTGGGATTCCTCTTAAAAATTAATTCTCATACATATTGTGCTTGTAGATATATTTTAGAAATAAAATAGAGATAATGCAATAAGAAAATATATACAAATGCTTGACTATATAGTATATATGATAATAAATATATTATTTTAAGTGGTTTTGAAACCAGCAACTATTATTTTCAACTTTTCAATTGGGATTCCTCTTAAAAATTAAAAGACATACATATTGTGTTTGTAAATATAATTTAGAAATAAAATAGAAATAATGCTATAAGAAAATATATACAAATGCTTGACTATCTGGTAATATGTTAATAAATATAATAATTTTAAGTTGTTTTGAAACCAGCAACTATTATATTCTTGACTATATAGTAATATGAAAATAAATATAATTATATTAGGTTGCTTTGAAGCCAGCAACCATTATTTTTCACTTTTTAATTGGGATTCCTCTTAAAAATTAAATCACATGCACATTGTGTTTCGAAATATAATTTAGAAATAAAATAGAGATAATGCTATAAGAAAATATATATACAAGTGCTTGACTATATAGAAATATGATAATAAATATCATTTTTTTAGATTGTTTTGAAAGCAGCAACTATTATTTTCTTGACTATATAGTGATATGATAATAAATATAATAATTTTAGGTTGCTTTGAAACCAGCAACTATTATTTTCCACTTTTGAATTGGGATTCCTCTTAAAAATTAAATCACATACATATTGAGCTTGTAAATATAATTTAGAAATAAAATAGAGATAATGAAATAAGAAAAAATATACAAGTGCTCGACTATATAGAAATATGATATTAAATATAATAGTTTTAAGTTGTTTATTATATATTTTTATGTATTATTTTCTTGACTATATGTTGTTTGAAAACCAGCAACTATTATTTTCCACTTCTTAATTGAATTACGCACAGTTATTTTCTGTTTTCGGCGGAATGTTTGACTTTTAGGGCGACTCGAAAGAGGTCAGCGGACGAGCGGACGAGCGGAAGACACTGGGGAATTTCTGAGGAGGATTCGGGGTAACTTTCACTCGGCACAAACGCCCAACCTGCCGAGCGCCGGCGACGCGTCGCAACATGGAAATGGAAATTTATTAGCGAATTATGATTTCTGTGCACACAAAAACTCAGCCCATCTTGGCCTGACCACTTTGGCCACTTTGGTTGAACGGGCCAGAAATTGCTATACAGAGAGAAATATTTAAACCATATACAATATGCAGTACTTAAACCATATACCAAAGGAATCAAAGAAGTTCAAGGATTGCGAAGATAATAAATACCTATACCTATATAATAAATACCTATACTTACTAACAAAAGCCTTAATCAATAACTAACCCCTATATCGACTTCTGCTTATTTTTTCCGAGTGCAGGGCTGCCAACAATTGCGGCAAATGAACTCTGGGCAATTCAGGGCAGGCCAAGGAACGTGACTGAGAAGCCGAGCGGCCTTAGCCAGAATCGAGGAGCGGATGAAAGAAAGTTGCCGTTGGCAGCGTGTCCCCTCTCCACCCTTTCTCCTCGACTCTCTTTGACGGTACACCCCTGGCCACACTCCCCTTGGGAATAATGAAAACGAAAACAACAACTGTGCAAATACAAAACCGAACCGAACCGAAGGCAGCACAACAATTTTCTCGAATTTCTCGACAGGTTTTTTTTCGGGGCTTTCGCGGCGAGGCGAAAAAGAAAAATATTTGCTTAACAATTTCTACTGTAACAAATAAATAAACTCGGCTGCTGCTGTCCCGGCCATAATGCACATTAATTGTTGCGATGGCTGATGATGAAACTCGGAACAGAGCCGGCCCATTGTCTACGGAGGCTGGAGTCCGGACTGGGCCCGGACGGAGCCCGGACGGAGCGATGTTGCAATCGTTGTCACCCACGTAAATGGAGTCATAAAGAAGCCGCAGGTCCAACGAGGATGACTCAAAAGAAAGTGAAACTTGGGAGGAGGGAAAAAACCAGAAAAAAGACACCGAAAAAATCGCTGAAAAAAAATAAAACACAAACCCAAAACGCAGGCATGAAAAGAAATTGTGCGATGACAAGAAGCGAAAGTGAAATGCTTTCGCGGCCATTGATGATTCAATCTGCCACGCCCTCCTCCGTTGACTAGTGGTCAACCAACGCCTCCCCTTAACTCGGCCTGTGAATCAGTTAACACCAACCCGACCAACCCGCTGCCGAAAAATGCGAAAGTTTAGCTTAGTCTGTTATCAATCCCGAATGCAAACACCCAAAATATTTCTCATACATAAAGCCACCATAAACCCCTCTTGCCAGCGATACAACCCAGAGTATTTTACAATTCCGATGAGGGCTCGGCCATAGCATCTCGATTGCATAAGCTATAGGTCCGATTTCGATTCGGAGATATCCAGATTCCAAGCCAAGCGCTGATTTCGGATACAAAAGAAGCGATTATTTAGTGATTATTGGGAGGGAACATTCCTTCGATGAATTTTGGGCCAGTCCGTTGTTCATTGTTTAATTATAATAAATAATATAATTCTTGGTAAATATTTAAAAACTTATTTATTCTTCTTATTATATATATTATATATATATAAATATTATATTATACTTCCCGACTATTCTGTCCTTTCCGGCCACCCTGAACTCACCACAAGTCCACAGCTAGCTGGACTTTGGCTTAAACCCCGTTTTTGCCTGCGGAGTTGGCCATAATCCCCTGCAGGAGTTGGTTTATTTACAGGTTCAGCTTCTATTGGCTTCGAATTGATTGGCTGGCAGTCACCCAGCCAAGCGGATTCGGATTGAGACTTGGACTAGGATCGGTAATCGGCATGCCAGGCACGTTGGTGAGCATTTAAGTCGACGCCGGGCTGTCAGCGGGCGCAGCCTCTTGTTGTCATGGCCATGGGCGGCCAATGGCCAACTGTCAGCTGCCAATTTGCAAGCGGCCGCCGCCAGCGGATTGCACAAAATTAAAATGAGCCGTTAAGATGCGGTGGCCAACGGGCCAATAGAGCCGAGTTAAGATCGGTTGCCAGTTCGGTATCAGCTTTTGGCGGTCGTGCCACTGATTGATGCCACATTAACCCCGAAAGGCAGCCAGCAAGCAGTCCCCCAAAAGAAGCTTTAATATAAAACATATAAAAAATAATATATAAACAACTATTAGATTAATTACCAATTGTTATTAAAGGTCATAATCTAAATTAATATATAAAATTTATATAAACTGCTATGAGATTAATTACCAAGTATTATAAAAGGCCTCTATCTAAATTAAGCTCTCCCTGAGATTTCCTGCCTTACAAAACCTTTAAAATATATTTAATATTTATATATATATTTAATTTAATATATTTTAATATATATTTAAGAATTTCACCCTTTTCCCCTTGCTTTATAAGGATATGCCTTCAAGGATCAAAGGTCGTATTTTAGGTCTCAATCGCATTTCAACTTCGGTTTGAACTGCATCTTCACTTCAACTTCGACATTGGCTCTGGTGGGGCAAGCAGAAAAGCTGTGGATTTGTGTGTTAATGGGGCTCGATCCGAGATGAGAGGAGGAGGAGCAGCTGAAGACCAAGACGAAGACGAGAGCTGCGTGCTCATTACGCTCGATAAATGCGAACGGCCTCGGAGCGGAGTGATTCCATTCGATCCAAAGCGAAGAAAGCGTTCCGCCGAATGCCGAATGCCGAAATCCATAAAAGGGCCACAAAAACAAACAAACTGCCTGCCAAATGGATCTCTTTGAGGTCAACAATTGGAGTGTGTCCAATGAGCAGGCAGGCGGCGGGCAGGGCACCCTCTGGCACCCTCTGCGGATTCAATTAAGCTCTCCAGGTGCGCGGGCACAGGTGGTGGTGGGTGCCGCAGGTATGCGCATTGTTAATTTGTCAAAATGCAAATGCTTTTGCCAAATTTTCTGGCACTGTCACAGACTATGACAGGGACACTGAGAAAAATATGTAAACTATATTGATTAATATTTATTATGGAAAAGCAAGAATCTACAAAGAATAGGGTATTCCCATATGAGCAGAAATAACTACTCCTATTTTTCCTAATAGATAATAAACCAAGGCTATTTTCTAAAAGAACAAATATTAATAGTTTGCTATTTTTATTATTTTATATATATCATTTACTAATTTAAATATTTTTACAAATTAAATCTCGGGCAGTATAGAGAAGGATTGGGGTTTGAAGACAGAAGAATTGACAGATGTCCGTTCCAAAGTCAAAGCCAGGCTTAAATTTAAAGTGCAACGCATCGAGCGGGGACCCAAGACTGAGTCCAGCTGAAATCCGAAGACTGAGACATTTGGGAGTGTCGCCCGAGGGGACTCGCCTCGAATTCCACCGCGTAGACAATTCCACAGAAGAAAGAGCCAGAAGAAAGAGCCAGAAGAAAGAGCCAGCAGAAAGAGGAGAAATGCTTACATAATCTCGCCAACTGTCTAAGTTATTTATGCGAATTACCGTGCGTGCTGCATGATCAAATAAATGCAAGATTTGGCAGGCAGAACAAGTGAGGTGAGTGGAATACTAAGAGAAAAGGATACAGAAAGATATATTGAATTAAATTATATCTGTTTTAAGTAATTTATATAACTTGGGCATGCAAAAGCATTGATTATAGATTGTTAGTATTTTATGTGTATTTATTTTGGTTAAGTAAATCTTAATTCGTATTTAATTTAAATAATTGTTACTAGTGTTAAAAAATACTATGAGTAAGTTAAATCGAATTAAATAAAAAAACTGCAAAAAATAATATCAAGAATATAAAATGCTAAATATGAGAACTAAACTTAAACTTAAACTTAAACTTAAAAATATACTTGCAGATTATCGGCTTAATTATTTCTTCACAATAAAATATTTGTAAAAAATGTTAACTATTTTCATATGGATTATAGATTGTTTGTATTTTATATGTATTTATTTTGCTTAAGAAAATCTTAATTGCCTACCCTTGCATTTAAAATAATTGTAAAAAAGTGCTAAAAAATACCATGTGTAAGTTAAGTTAAGTTTTAATCAAACTAAAAATGCTAACTAAAACTAAAATGCAAAATAGCAAAACTAAGCCCAAAATATACTTTCATTATATTATCGATTTTATTATTTCTTCACAGTAAAATATTAAAAAAAATATTTAACTATTTTCATATTTTATTAGCCTAAAGAATATATGAGATATTAGATTTTGTACACCTTGACGAGATATCACTGTAGTCTTTGAGCTTTTAACCTTCTGGCAACTCTTTTCCGGCAATTCTCCACAAAAAGCTTCAGCTTTCAGCCAGTCTGGCATACCCAAGCTTAGCCGGCCTGCGAACCAGCCGCCAGCAGCTGATGCCGCCGAACTCTCCACTGGCGCCGCAGGTCGTTCCCAACACTGGCCAGGCGCTCGGGAAACGAAACTCATCCGAAACTCATCCGAAGTTCGCGGATTTTGTCGCGTGTCCCGTGTCCTTTAAGGCAAAGGATGCTACGAATTTTGCGCAGTTTGCGTGCGGTTTTCGGAGCAATAGGACGCAGCAGCGGAAGCAGCAGCAGCAGTAGAAACAGCGGCCCTTAAAGAAACAGCCTCAAACGCAACAAAATACAAATAGGATAAAGTCTTAGGACGAAAAGGAGTGTTGTGAGTCCTTTGCGCCCCACTTGGCATTCCTTCTCCCCGAATCCTTACTCCCCTACGCCCCGCATCCATTTATCCTTGCTTCCTTCAGTAATTAACCGAGAATTTGGCGCCTTTTTCGGGGCGTTTCTGGACTTCTCATTTATTTGTGTTTTCAACGAAAACGAACACGAACTCAACTCCCGGTTTCTCTCGGTGTTTCTACTGTTTTTTTACCTACATTTTTTTGCAGTGAATATACGAGTAACGAAATAAAAACAAAATAATCAAACTGTACTTGTGAAATTAAATAAACTTGTCGTTAAAAGTGAAAAATAAAATAAAATTAAAAAGATTATTTGTAATAAAAATAAGGAGCAAGTGTGCCACAGTTTTGGGCTCTGCAAGGACCCTTGGATTACCTTGCGGGGCGAAAAAGGATTCACATAAGGAATTGGAATCGAAGGAGCACCGGTGAGTGTCTTTAAAAAACAAAAACAAAGGAAAAGTGGCCTCAAAATAATAATAACACAAGCGGCAAGCCTGAAACTGATTTTTATTCCGATATGTTCCTGCTTAAGTTTAATAATTAATTATTCAATTGAATTCAGTGTAAGCTGCGTAATTAAATTTTTCGGCCTCCTTTGATTAATTTGCTTTGATTCTTTTAAGTTCAATTAATTTATAATTTAAAAAAACACAAATCTTTCTTTTTATTTGTTTAGTATTCCTTCTCTATTTTGATTAATTAAATTGTTTGTCAAAATAATATTGACAAGCTTTTTGTTTAAAAATAAGGTTTTCCTATATTAAAACTGACAAAATATTAATTTCTTACATCTAATAAAGCGTTGCTATATTTTTACTAGTGAAAGAAATTTAAGTTTTAAGAGCTTAATGAATTAAAAACCTGATATAAACTGTGGATTTATAAAAAACTCATTGTAATCATTACGCCATTTTGAAAACTTGTGTCAATGCATATTCGGCTTTGGTTTAATTTTTCTAAATAATACTTATATTAAATACAGTAACTATATTCACTTGTGTTTAAATTTCCTAAGAAAATGCTTAAAAATACTCGTTAGTTTGAGTAAAGAAGCTTAAAACTATAAGCCTGATTAATAGAGTTTCGCTGAGTGGTGTTTATCACGAATAAAAGGTATTTCTATTCACAAAATACCAGCTTTATTTTAGTCTCTAGTTCCCCTTTATGTTGCAGTGTATTTGTGGATTTGTGTATTTATAGATATCCTGCCATATCATTAGGGGCTGCCATTATCAACGCCTTTATGGCGCATCCGCTTTTATGTGGCGCCTATTCGGTATTTGTTTTCCCTTCGCCGCAAACTTTTCCCTTTTCCCTGCGCCTTTGATGTTATTTTTCCCCAACAATAGTTGGCAAATGAAGGGGTCAAGGGGTCAGAGCTCAGAGCTCAGATGATAAGCAACTTGTTACGATGACCACGATGATGATGGGCGCATTGAAAGCCTTGTGCCTGCGGTTTTGGCCCATTTTCCGGGCCCGAAAGCGACCTTTTTTACAGACTGGGCCTCTGTGTGCCTGAAATCGAATCATTTTGTAAGGCTTTATATTTAATTTGCATGCTTTTTTGCCACGGCACAGAGTTCAAAGGCGCGCTCATCCCTCATCCTTCGTCCTTGACGCAGCATACTTCGGTTTTGGGTTTGGGTTTGGGGCCGGCTTCCCACAAGTCGACTAAATTAAATAAAAGGGGCAACAGTTTTGCGGCATTTGCCATGAATTTGCGGCTGCCTTCAGGGAGAGAGAGTTCCGAATTCCTTATTCCTTATTCCGAGTCCTGAGTCCAGAGTCCTGAGTCCTGAGTCCTGAGTCCGGAGTCCTGAGTCCTGAATCCCGAGTCCTAGCTCTCGCGGAATCTGTGCAATCTGTGCAAGGTGGATGGGTAACTCCCTGGAGAAACTATCCAGAACTGTTCAATAAAACTGCTGTTCACTCAAGGACAAGATTTTCCTCTTCAGTTTTCCTCTCTCTCTGTTTGTATATGTTTCATTTATGCCATTTGTCCCTATTATTTCCTTCTTTTCCTTTTGTTTTTGCTTTAACACTTGCAACACACTTTCCGATGCTCCCCCGAGTTGCTTCATTAGTTTCATTGTTTTAAATTTCCATTTCATTTCGAAGAACAGATCGAAGGAGCAGCAGCTGCCCCCCAGGATAGCGGCGAGAGACAAGCCATTAAGGCGGGGAAAGTAATAACAATAAAAGCAGGAACACAACTATAAAGATATAACACTCGGCCCGGGTTCTCGGGGTGTTCCTTCGAATTGCTGCAGTTGCGGAAAATGGCTGCAGCAGCAGCAGTGGCAGCAGTGGCAGCAGCAACTGCAACAGTGCGGCACAAATGAATGCAACCTGCAACAGCTGCGGCGAAAGCTGCTCGAGATTCCCATGGTGATGATGATGATGATGACGATGATGCTGCGCCAGATGACGACGCTGCTGATGATGATGATGCAGACGGAGATGCTGCTGAAGACAACAACAATGCCCAGTGCCAACAACAAAGGATTCAACTAAGTGCCAAAGGCTACACACGTAACAGGAGCGTAACAGGAGCGAACGAAACAGGAGCCAGTGCAAGGACTCTGCTCTCTTTCTTCCTCGCAGAATCAATACTATTTTAACACTAAGCAGGGAGAACCTTTCCCACAAGTCCCATAAATCCTTCAAGGAGAGAGGCCAACATGAACGCCCTTTGGCTGCTGTTCCTGCTGGCCACCGCCTCGTCCTCCGGCGGCGGCAGCGGCGGCTGGGCAGCTCCCGCAGCAGCGGGTGGCCACCACCAGCATCAGCATCACCACCTGGAGATCGGGGTGCAGGGCGACATACCCACACTGGTGGATGCACCGCGGGGCAACAGCAAGGACCTAAGCACCACTAGCACTAGCACAACCACCACCGAAGCAGCACCCGCACCCACCGCCACTGAAGGCGTAGAGGTATCCGATCCAGGATCAAAGATCGGGATCAGTGACACTCCAAGGACCAGCTCTCCAAGGCCAACCATCGAAGGGTTCAGCAGGGAGAGCAGCAGCACTCCAGAGAGCAGTACTGTGAGGAGCAGCACGGAAAGGATAACGATGCCACAGAGCAGCAGTGAGAGGATAACGACCCCAGAGGTCAGCACTATAGAGAGCACTCCAGAGAGGAGCACCACTGAATGGAGCACCACTGAGAGGAGCACCACTGAGAGGAGAGCACCCCAGAGAGGAGCACCACAGAGGAGAGCACCCCAAAGAGGAGTATCCCAGAGAGGAGCACCACTGAGAGGACTACCATCACAGAGAGCAGTACCCCAAGGATGGGCACTCCAAGTAGCACCTCCACTGAAAGGAGCACCGCTGAACCACCGCCAGCCACGAGCAACGCCACCACAGTAACCACCACAGAGAAGGCCATCCCGGAGCTGCAGAATGGACAGCTGCCAGCGATGCAGCTGCTCGATCTGGAGCACACGGCGGCTCCTCCGCCGCTGGACAGTGGCCACGACGGCCTGAAGCTCACCCGCAAGAAGCAGCTGCAGCAGCAGCACTTCCCGCCCTCCACCAATGCGCCCAGGAGCCTGGAGACGGAGATGGAGCGGATACCCACCACTAGCAGGAGCAGCACCAGCTCCACCTCTACTAGCACCACCACCAAGGCGCCGCACAGCCACCACAGCGGGTACTTGGGACCCATCTTCATGGGCGAGAAGACGTTCAGCGTGGTGCATCCGCTGAAGAAGCCGCAGCCGGCAGGCCGGAGCCACCAGCACGTGGCCTCCATCGAGAGCCAGCTGAGGAACGGCCAGCTGGTGGAGATTCTGGCGCCGACGGCCCTCCTGGAGCAGCAGGCGGCACTGGAGACGAGCACGGCTCCGCCGCCAGTGGGAACAGGACAGGGACTAGCCCAAGGATCCGGTGGAGGAGCTGGAGCCAGCTCGGTGTCCACCACGGTGTTCCAGGTGCCCGAGCTGCAGACCAGCACCTCACGCCTGCCCACCAGCGGCGAGCGGACCGAGTCCAAGATCTCTGACATCCAGATCGAGGTCTACGACTCCACGGTGGACTCCATCGTGGCCTCGACGAACTTCCGCGACAGCGAGGGCTTCTATCCGCCGCCAGCACCTCCGCTGGAGCTGGTCACCACCCGGCCGGAGTCACTAGAGCCCCGGCACCTGCCGCCGGAGCTGCCCCAGGAGCGGTTCACCCAGTACGTGATCGATCGGGCCGATGTGTCCACCCAGCCGGCCTCTGGAGGAGGAAGCGGAGGCGTTGCTTCCCCGCTGGGCCAGCCGGAGCCGGCGGCCATCGAGATCCACATCAATGTGTCCGAGGCCTTTGGGAGCGAGAGCGAGGACCTTGAGTTCTCCTACAGGCAGCCCGAGAAGCCCAGCAAGCTGAGCGACGAGATCCTGGTGGTGGAGATCATCGACAGCGGGGCGGACAACAGCAGCCAGGAGACGGGAGGCGGCTCCTCCTCCTCTGGATCTTCTGGATCCTCCTCCGATCCGATCTTCACCTTCCGCAACTCGGATGCTGTGGCTGGTGCTCCGCCAGCGGTGCGTCCTCCGCAGCAGTCCTCTGTCCAGGATGCGGACGAGCTGTTCATGGCCGATCTGAAGGATCTCAAGGATGGTGGGTCGGTGCCGCGGCCACCGCCACCACCGCCGCCGCCGCCGCTGCCCAGGAAGCCCAGCATCGACCGCGACTCGGACACGATCTTCTACATCTCCAACACCGAGGTCAAGGTGGGCGAGAGCCTGCCCACGATGGGACCCAGTGGTGGGGACCAGCAGCGCAAGTTCCAGCTGGAGAACCAGTTCTTCCCCGCCAGCTACGTGATGGACCAGGCCGGGTCGCAGTCCCAGCGATCCTCGGCGGCCACGGAGGAGGACATCATCCTGTCGCCGCACCACAGCTCCGACTCCCTGAAGATCTACCGCTCGGACGACGGGGCTCCGCCGCTGGACGTCACCTATGTGGGCGAGTCGGTCATCGAGGTGGAGCAGCAGCCGGCGCAGGGTTGGAGCAGCTCCTCGCCACCGCCGCCGCCGCAGCAGCAGCAGCAGCAGGACATCGTCATCCAGCCAGCTGTGCTGCCGGATCTGGCCATTGGAGTACCCGTGATCGGTGAGCTGCCGCCGCAGATCGAGCTCAAGGAGATCGACTACATGCCCGGCGAACTGGGCATGGGTGTCTACGAGAACGACCTCCAGGGCAACAGCATCGACAGCGAGCCGGATGTGATCGAGAGCTCCATTCAGTACGGCGGCGACCTCATCGACGACGGCGCCGGCGGGGGCTTTGATGGCGTCGAAGGCTCCTATCCCTTCGAGAGTCCCGCGCATCGTCAGCAGCAGCAGCAGCAGATGGGTCATGGCCTGAGCCACCTGCCCAGCCGCCACTCGGCCAGTCATCTGCATCGGGAACAGCTGCCGGTGGCGGAGATGGTGAATGCCACCCTCCTCCAGAGGATTGACAACGGTTCGGGAGGGGGCTCTGGATCGGGATCGGGTTCGGGATCGGGATCGGGATCGGGATCAGGATCAGCTTCTGCCATGGCCCCGCTGCTGGCGAGTGGAAGGTCCTCGAATGCCACAGCTCTGTCCGAGGATCCACTGGCTGAATATGAGGGTAAGTTGGTTAAGAGCTGTCTTGATGAATCCTTGCTGACTGAGTGTTCCCTTGCAGGCTTCTTCAATCTCTTTGCCGTCTCCATGGGCCTAATCATCGTCATCCTGCCCTCGGCCCTCCTGGTGTCCATGTACTGTGCCATCAAGTGAGTACCTTCCCTTTTATTATTAATATTATATTAAGGCCTTTGTAGCACTTGCAACTGTAATACTTGGTGGCCATTTCTGACCACTTAAAACAAGGCTTGAGTCCTGTCGGGGCTAAGCCTCCCAACATCGAACTGCTCTTAATTAGAGGAATCACATCCTCAGCCTTTGCAGTCCCTGGCAGTAACCTTGGTCCTGATTTACTCCTGATGCCTCGTGTGGCGCTTAATCAGCTTAGGCGGCCTCCATTTCCCACACAAATCAAAAATAATTGCAAGAAATTGCCAGGGAGTCTAGAGAAGCCAAAAGAAGGGAAAAGAAGAGATGGAATGAGAGATGAGCTGGGCTAAAGCCACCTTTAAATAGAAGGAAGCAGGAAGCCTGAGAGTAGCAGTTGACCCTAAGCCAAGGATCTCAATGATTCTGCTGGTTGGCTGACCACAGTGGCTCATCATTTCAGCCTAAAAGATGCCACGGTTTTTCGATTAGAGTACATTGCAAGCCCACAAAAGTATGCTTTAAAAGTATCAGTTTTGTGGATTGTTGTATGTAATCAAAGGTGGCTGCTGCAGCTGCTATTATTATTACAAATTAAATGTAATTTTCCCATAGACTCTTATTTTTTTGACAAATCAAAGCTAAAAATATTCACAACTCAGCCAAAACAGCCTTAATTTCCAATCGGAAAGCGGTTCTTTTTGAGATTTAATTTATTTAACTAATCTGCATATCGACTTGCGAAATTTAAAACAATAAAATTTTTGTCAATTTTTGACAATTTTAATGATGTAACCCCTTATCATTTTTTCAAAAATTGGTCAACGATTTTTTTCTTGTTTTTTTTCCATATTTTAGTTTAAAATAATTAAGATTTTAATGGCGAATCGGAAAGTGTATGTCATTTGGCTATCACTTGATTATTGGCCAAAATATGCTGTTAAGAACACTAATGTATACGCATTATTGGGTTAAAATATTCATAACTAAGTCAAAACAGCCTTAATTTCCAATCGGAAAGCGGTTCTATTTGAGATTTTATTTGTTTAATTAATCTGCATATCGACTTGCGAAATTTAAAACAATACATTTTTTGTCAATTTTTGACAATTTTAATCCCCTTATCATTTTTTCAAAAATCGACCAAAATTTTTTTTCTTTGTTTTTCCCATATTTAATTTCTAAATAATTAAGAATTTAACGGCGAATCGGACAGTATACGGCATTTGGCTGTCGTTCCATTTTTGGCTAAATTATGCTCTCCAGAAGACCTCAAGTATGCTGATATTTGGGTCCTTAAATTGGCATTTATATATCCTAATTTTTTTGGCAAATAAATATGCAAAATAGCCATAACTTGGCCAAAACAGCCTTAATTTCAAATCGGAAAACTTTTCCTTGTCAGTTTTTATTTGGTTAATTAATCTGCATATTTAGTTTGAAAATTAAGATCAATAAATTGTTAGCCAATTTTTGACAATTTTAATGATGTAACCCCTTATAATTTTTTCAAAAATCGGCAAAAAAAATTTTTCTTGGTTTTTTCCACATTTTAGTTTAAAAAAATTAAGCTTTTAACGGCGAATCGGACAATGTATGACATATGGCTGTCATTCGATTTTTGGCCAAACTATGAGGAATCAAATCCTCAGCTTTTGCAGTCCCTGGCTGCATCTGTACAGGCAGTAACCTTGGTCCTGAGTTAGTCCTGAAGCCTCGTGTGGCGCTTAATCAGCTTAGGCGGCCGCCATGTCCCACACAAATCAAAAATAATTGCAAGAAATTGCCAGGGAGTCTAGAGATGCCAAAAGAAGGAAAAAGAAGGGATGATCAGGGTTAAAGCCGCCTTTAAATTGAAGGAAACCTGAGAGTGGCAGTCACCCCTAAGCCGCAACCCTTCTCGCTTTCTGGCCAAGGATCTCAAGGATTCTGCTGGTTGGCTGACTGGCCGGCTGTTGCTTTTTTTGGCGAAATTTGTTGCCTACTTTTCAGCGACAGGAAACGGAAAAGGGAATGGCACCCCACGCATGGCATCCTACAGAATGCACTCAATATAAAGCAATTTGCCGAAGGGGCAACCACCACCGCCACCGCCACCGCCACCTGACCCCGGAAGGAGTTCCGCCGACTCCCCTTCGCCTCTCCTGCTGCTGGCAAGGCGTGGCAAATCGCATTTATCAGCTTCATTCGTGGCATTTTATTTCTCATTCGCAATGCCGGCGACAAGCAGACAGACCGGCAGGAACAGCAACAAAACATTGACAAATCTGTGACGGAGTGAATGGGGGAGAAGCAAAAGAGTGGGAGGGGCAGGTCCTTGGGTGGCACGGCGAGGGGGACGCACATCCTTTATCGCCCGCAGTCTGGCCCATACATAAATCTTGGCCACGCCACCGAATTTCGCTGAAAGCTGATGGGGCAAAGCTGCTGCTGCTGGTGTTCCAACTGTGGATTTATATATATAAAGATTTATATATATATATATATATGTATATAATGAATTGTTTACAAGTATGCGAAGTACATGTAAATACACGGCGGGAAAGGGTTTCATATTTTACTTCTCAGTGTGATTTCTTTTTCTTAGCTTAATCATAGATTAAAGTACTTTATGTTCTCAGTGTACTTACATGCTCGCCGGGCACTAAATGCCAAACAAAATGAAGGCAGATAGCGCTGGCAGCAGGCAGGAGGCAGGAGGCAGCAGGTTGATGTGAACTCAGAGGGAGAGGCGTCGTCGCCTTCCCACGAAACCAAGGCGCAACAAATCAAGGCGGCCGGGAAACGGAAGTCACATCCCCATCCCGCTTACGATTGCCATTCCCATCCCCATCCCCATTCGCATTCACATCCGCAGATGATGTAGATGCCAGGGAGCTAACAAGGCAGCTGTTTTAAGAAGGTGATCCCTGCTCCCTGCTCCAGCCAGACGCCGCAGGAAAAACGCATAAAACGGAAAATGGCAACCGCAAACGTTGCCAGTTTGTTGTTGCCCACTCACCTCGCACCTCGCACCTCGCACTTTGTCCTGGTCCCTATTCTGGAGTCAGAATAAAATGGAAACACACAATTTATTTGCCTTATTCCCTTCTTCGCTTGGGCAGGACATCGAGCGCGTGTGTGAGAGTTGGTGGGTGTGCGAGTGTGCGGGAGGAAATTGCACAATAAACTCTTGAGACGAGAAATTAGTTGTGCGTGTGGCTCGTTTCGGCGGCTTCCCAACTCGAAATTTGTTGAGTGCCAATAGCATTACGAGAGTTACGACGACGACGCAGGACGCAGGACGCAGGACGCAGGACGCAGGACACAGCCTAGCAACGACAATGCTATACACTCTCGCTACCAACTTTCCCATGGAAATGCTTAATATTTATGGCGCAAAATTCATTGTAATTTCAATGGGGCAAAGTTGCGGACTTAGATACTTGAGAGGCCAACATTATTCTTATGGCCCAAGCCGGGAACAAGGACATTTCGGCGGAAAATTATGATGAAGCCAGGCGATTTCTCTAGAAAATCATTTGATACTTTTCCTCGAATTTCGGTCATACATTAGTATCTAGTTGACATAAATTATTGGAAATATAAACAGGGATTTATTATGGGATATATGCCGTGAGTCCTAGTATTCGTTTAAAGATATAATCTATATTTATTATTTTAATAATAAAATATAGAATAATCAATCTGTTACTTTTCCATTCACCCTTCAAGAATACTTACACGATTTTGTAGCATTCTGTGGGACACCTTTGATTAAATTGATTTCAAAAGCACAGCCATTTTCGGGATCTTAACTTCTGGAGTATCTTAATTTTCCCCAGCCATCCACAATTGATTACAATTAATCGACTTGGGCTCACTCAAGGGGCGCTATACATACTCGCTCTGGGAAGTGAGGGCATCGTCTGGGTAATTGCAGTCAGCCGCAAAGTAGGCAACAAAATGTTAATTTGAGACGCGGCATCATTAGAAATGCATTGGATTTTGAAACTCTGGGCTCAGCTCGGCTGCTTAACAACTTTCGCACCCACAGCAGCCACAGCCTCAGCCTCGTGCTTCCACTTACACTGCTAGAAAAGTAGAGGAAATCCTTATTATTATACCAATGATTTAATATTAAAAGTAGGCGACTAAATGTTGAATCCAAAAAGAAGAAACATCTTCAAATGTAAACATAATTCGCAGCAAACATATTTCATTGCATACTTTCAGGGGCTTGTTTTGAATATAAAGTGTGTTTATATTTCTATGTATTTAAATATAATTGAATATGAATACATTTTCTATTAAGTCATTAATTCGTAGATATTTTCGTGGACTTGTGCATATTTCTTATCAGTGTCCCTTTCCACTTGCAGGTATGTGCTGAACAAGAACTCAATGGCGGGAGCGGGTGGCGCCCCAGGCGACGACAGCGAGCAGGGCCAGGACTCCTCCAAGCACGAGGTAAGTTCGCAGGATGAATGGGACAGCATCCCTCCACGCCCTTGAAGCCCCAGTCCTCTGTAACACCGAACCCAACACCCAACACCCACCACCCACCATCCAGCACCCACCGCTGCCACCCCTTGCGCGTCACCTTCGCTTGATGGAAACTGTGAAATTGTGAAAATTTAAACGCAAGTACCATCTTCAACACCTGGCAGCCCCGCGGATGCACTCCGTACCTGCGCCGAGCTGCCGAGCTGCCGGGCTCTCGAGAAAATTAAACAATGGCTAGAATTTCCGCTGGAAATTTTATTGCGTTGCCGCTGAAATTGAGAGTCGAGACCCAAAAGAAATTAAAGATGCTAACCGCTAGCCGAGGACTAAGTTGAACCGAGCTTGAAATTGAGCTGAGAAGTCGGGATCAAGTTAGAGGGTTAACCTGAAGAATACATTAAATATTAATCTGTAGTTATGATTAACAAAGGAATATGAACTAGCTTTCATTTGGGAACTAAAAACTCTTGTTGTGGTTGAAGCTTTAAGTTGAAAATTAAATAGAAAGACATTATTTAAATATAGTTTATTCGGAAGTTAAAAGGGGTTTTTAGATAATTAAATTAAATGGTGGAATAAGTGAATAAGGTTTACAAGTATTTAAATGATGACTCTAAACATTCAGTTCTAGGGTTAAAGGTAAAGTTAAGGTTGAAAAAGGAGAATCTGAACCGTCTGGATTAAAGTGCAGAGGCTGTATCCTGAGTTGCGTCGACATTTAAATGAATTCCCTTTTGCCGGTAATGAAATTTCTGTGCCAGCAAGAGAGCCGGAGTGTGTGTGATGGTGTGTGTGCGTGTGCGAGAGTGTGCGGGAGTGTGCGATATGCATTCCTTTTCTAGAACACTGAACACCAGGCTCTCCGCCCGTTTCTGTCTCCGTCTCTTGCAGTCGGAGCCCTCTGCCTCCTCCTCCACTTTCACGTCATCATCTGGCGCTGCATTTGCATCCGCCAGCGCCACCACCACCACCACTAACACCGCCTCGACCAGCTGTCCGCGGAGGCATCCACAACCACCAGACCCCCGGCACCCCCAGCCCCAACACCAACACTCACAACACTCACAACACTCACAGCCCCTGCAACGCTCACAGCCAGGCCTGGAAGCGGCACCCCTCGGCGGTGGCTGTGGCGGCAGTCAAGGCCGCTTTCTGTCGCCTGGCCTGGAGTGCCTCGAGTTTCGATTCGGCGTGCCTCTGGAGCGCGGCGGCAATGGTGCCCCGGGTGGAGGTGCCCCTCAGGTGGCTCCCAGTGGCTCCGTCACCAAGATGACGCTCAAAGATAATCATCTGATTGTTGTCACCGAGGAGCGCCACGTAAGTTCGTTAGTCATCCGATCGGGCCGAGGTCCGAGGTCCTTGGATGTCCTTGTCCCTTCCTCTGTGTCTCTGTGTCTCTTTCGTCTCCGCTCAACAGGATGTCGCCTGGATGTTGTCGTAGTTATTTGTCGCCGTGCTTGCCGTGCCTGCCGTGCCTGCCGTGGTGCCTGCCCATCCATCCAATCATCCTAATCTCTGCCTGGCCTCGTCTCTGCCTCTGTCTCCGTCTCTGTCCCGTCTCCGTCTCTACCTATGTCTCTGTCATTATTATCATCATCTTCTGCCTGCGGTTCTGTATGGAAATTGCATCCGGGAAATGTTGTTTGTGTCCTTAGCTATAAATACCTGTCATAGATATAAGCACTGTCCTTAACCTTACACACACCATGATTGGTTCATTTTCAGTTGATTTATTTGTGTTCTTTAATCAATTTCCTTTGGCTAGCTGGGTAATGAGCATAGTGAGGCTCCTCTACTGGCCACGCAGGGGACTTGATGTCCCCGGAGTGTGCGTGTGTATGGGTGACGATGGCGTGGTGTATCCTTGGGAGGCGTGGGTGTATGCAAATGCAATTTTCGTCACTTTCCGCATGGCAGCCAAGCGACTTGTCTGCTCTATCGCCTCCTCCTTTCCTGTGGGACCTTTGACCCCTGTCCTTAGCCTGGCTCTCCCTCTTTCTCTCTCCTGTATCCCTGTATCTTTCTATCCCTGTATCCTTGTATCCTTGATGTTGTTGTCGTAGCCAATTATGTGTGTGTGTACATGCACCTCTGACATGCTAACTAACCCGCACACCTGTGCCTGTTCCCCCATCTCCATCTCGCTCTCAATGACTCCTCTTCTCGTCCTCGTCCGCAGGACATCTCGCGCAACGCCCGGGAGACCAAGATGCACACGGACAAGGACGGCGTCTTCGTGGTGGAGGTGGCCCGGGGCATCGACTCCAGCTCCAAGCAGCAGTCCGCTGGCGCGGACTCGAACGTGGCGGGCCTGGATGCCACTGAGTTGCCCTTTGACTCGAAAATGGCCAGCAATGGCGTCCATCTCCTGAACGAGCACTCGCTGCCGCCGAGCCACGAACAGGTGCAGATTCATGCTCCGCCGCAGGACTTTGCCGGCGGCCATCCCGCACCCCTGCACCTCATCGAGGAGGCCGAGGAGCAGGCCCACGAGGAGCTGGCTGACCAGCAGACGCCGGTGGGAGCAGCTGCAGCCGAAATCCGTGCCAGCACCGGCCTCTCGCAGTCGGACCTCAGCTCGACCTCGTCGGGTGACTCCAACAAGCGTTACTCCTACGGCAACCAGGAGCTCTATGTCATCGAGCAGCCGGGCTACGCCACCAGTTCGCCGACGGCCCAGCCCATCCTGGCCACCCCGCAGCCACATCAGGAACAGCTGGAGCTGGAGCAGCCGAACTCCGAGCCCGAGCAGCAGCCAGCTAACGAGACTCCGCCGGAAAAGGAAGGCTCTTCCGAGCCTGCAGATACTCTCCCTGAAAGAAGCGCAGATATTCCTCTAATAAAGGAATCGCAGCCTCCTCCGGACAAGTCACTTGACGCGGAAAATGCAGACATACAGTCTCAGCTCAAGGCGGAACCAGTTGAACCCATTAAGGAGGAGGAGGAGCCAGAGATACCAGCCATTCCAGAGCCCAAGGAGTCACTGTTACCAGCCGAATCCCAGCCAGAAGTCGACATGGAACCAGAGGCCAACTACGACAGCTTGATGAGCCTGCCGGCGCCACCATCCACGGACGAGATCAACTCGGAGCTCGGCGACTACACGCTCCTGGAGTCCAATCAGTTGGACAGCCTGCCGCCGCCGCCTCCACCGCCGGAGCAGCTAACCAAGTCGGCGGAGGAGGAGAAGCCCATCATCAGCAATGTGAATGGAAACGGCAACGGACTGGGCAAGGGGGAGGCCGAGGAGCCATCCACCCTGACGCCACCAGCATCGCCGCCAGCTTCGCCGCCGCCGCAGAGCGGGATCTATGCCGGCAATGGGTTGAGCAACGGGATGCACTCCATGGTCGACGTGAACGGCAGTTAAGAAAGGCAGCCGGAAAGGTGAGCAAGACAGAAGCGGTTTTTTTTATCCGAATCATCGGACTCACAGGACCTCATAGAGGTCGTCCGTCTCCGTCTCCTTCTGCCGCAAGGATTGCTGGAAAGAGTACTGAAACCACGAACCGAATGAAACTTAAACTTAAATATACACATACTGAGAGCAGAAAATAGAGGAGAGAAGTAACTTTTTCCACTTACTGTTTGTTGATTTTCCAAATATATCGAAAGCAAAATAATAATAACTAAATGCGATTAATGCGAGCAAATCATAATTAATTGTTTACTGTCTATTTGCGGCTGGCAGCCTCTCCCCACCTGCATCCAACATCTAACGAGTACTTCAATGTCTATAACTACCAGTAAAAGTAAAGAGTAAAAGTAATGAGTAAAAGTAAAGAGTAAAAGTAACGAGTAAAACTAACGAGTAATAGTAACAGTAACAGTAACAGTAAATCGATAAAAAAGCAGCAAGAATCAGTCAGATATATGTTACGATGCATAATTAATTAGGCTAATTATTTACACACATCAAGCAGCCACACCACAAGGAGCGGCATAATTGTACCGAAATTATACGGACATCAAATTACATCCAGAGTGTGTCCTGTGTCCGGACATCCCGAAGAGGCTTGGTTGGCAGTAGGGTTAGTCTGAGCATAATGTTGGTTTCAAGGGCAATTTCGAGAGTATACCCCAGCTGTTCAGTTAGCGGAATATATCCGATAGTATAAATCACAATTAAAGACACCGAATTCTTGGTAGAACTACCTTCCCTTGGCAAGAGGATTTAAGATGAACTCCAAACAAAATCCGGACATGGAGCACACACACTCAGATAATAGTCGTAAATTACGACTATCGATATTTCGCAATTCGCAAATTACAAATACACACAATTCACAACTTGACAAAATCAAATGTGCCGAACTTTTGTAGCAAGCCAAAAAAGAGCAACAAACACAATTTACAAGACGAAACGAACAATTTATACAATGCCAATATGGTGATTACCGCAGAATACATATATGTAACCTTTTAAACGATAAAACCGAAAGAATAGTAATAGTTCTAGTCAATATATATTATATATATTTTTTCTTGTGTGTGCGAAAACGAAACGAGACGAGGAGGATTGGACTTAATCTAAATGGCTAACAATAGACCTAAGCGATTGGTAAAATATGTTAGAAAAATGCAAAAACCAAAGTAACATTTCCGTATATTTGCCCCACACATTAATGATACATATACATCTATATATATACCCTTATATATATAGGTATATATAGTATATACACCAATTGATAAAGCATAGAAAAAACTTAACTCTCTTAGCAGTAAATAAAGTCAGAGCCGTGCACTGCAAGTGGCGCGTAATTTGTAAGTAGTAGGAATTATCCAAGCCCCCGGCAGGTAAGCTATTATTCCGATTATTCCGATTACTCCGGTATACGGGCGGCACGATATACATACGTTTATAGGTGGAACATAATCCCTGACTAACGATTAACCACTTTTGTTGTTTACGTTCACGTTTGTTCCAATTGTTTTATTGACAATTACCCCCTGAACACACGAAAGGATGCCAATGGGAAAATATTATGAATATTAATAACTATAAATGAATAAAACTTACACTACTCTTAAATCAAATATAAAGGTTAGGACAAGCGTGCAGGATTTTTTTTTGGATCGATCGAAAACAAAAGAAATAAGTAAATGTGATTGTTATTTAACCTTAAGTTATTATTAAACAAAGCGAAAAACTTAACTTAAACTGATATGTGTGTGTGTGTGCGTTTACTGAAAAAATAAAAAACAAAACAAAGAAGATCAAGAATCCCCAGAGGCCAAGCGAAATGGAGCGAAACGAAACGAATGGCAATGGAACGCTCAAAAGCAAAGGCGATAAACGATAAACAATTAACGATTAACGCTGGCAACTAGGCGAGGTAAACGGCTAGAGCGGGGAATAACCCGAAAATGAAAAACGATATATGAAATAAATGAAATTCAATATTAAGAACGATTGCAACCGAAACAAAATGAGAAATACACAAGAAAGCAAAGTCAAATGAATGCATTTTCCCTGGTCCTTTGGGAGGGCTCTGGGGTTTGTTGGAATTTTTAATTTTGTATCTTCGGCTCCATCGATTTGCTCCATCGAACGGAGGAGTAGAGCCACTCAAGACCCATAAACCCATGGCAATGGCAATGGTAGCTCCAAACTATGACTGCAGTGCGGGAGCGAAGGGATCTGGATCCGTGAGTAGCTCTGCCCCGCCCCGCCCCGCAGGAATTGCAGCCAGCACTTGGCTGGACGTTTTGACTTTCAGCCGAGGGAAGCGATGGCTACAATCGCCGTCACCCACACCTACACCCACACCCACACCTACACCTACACCTACACCTACAACACTCCACCGACATCGACATCCAGCTGGGGATGGATACGGATTGCTACCCAGCAGATGTGGCAGGTAGGTAAAGGCTAGGACCAAGGTAAGGACTCATATATGTTTCTATTTCAATTTTATTGTACAGAAGCCATAGATTTTTCTGTGTTTGATATGAAAAATATATCACTCACCCCTGTCCGCTTCTTGTCCTTTGTAACTATTTTCTATCAGTTACCAGGGTATCCTGCAGACGACTCCTGGCTGGAGGGCTGCCCCTGGCTTCACTTCCACTTAATTGCAGGGCAGCTCATGTTGTCTGCTCGTTCCGTTCGGGCTTTAACTTCTCACTAATTTTAAATGGCGCTTCCGACCGGTCGGACGAAGGGCCTTGGAGTGCGGAGTGGGCTCTGGTGGGGATAGAAGTGGAGGACCTGGACCTGCTGCTGCTGCTGCTGCTGCTGCTGCTGGGTATGTGGTGGTGGTGGCGGCGGCTCTTGTTGTCAAGTGCTGTCCTCCTGTGTGTGCTCGAAAGTTGAGTCGACTTGAAATTTTAATGAAATGCGCTGCTGCTCTCGAGCTGGAGCCGTAGCTGGGGTCCCATCTATGGCTCCGGTTTTTTTTTTTTTTGGGGCGGCCCCGGGCGACGGAGCTCCCAGCTGCCAGCTCCCCGCTACCCGGCACCCGTCTGCATTTCAAATTATTTTTAATTGTCATTTCTGCGGCAACGCTGGCGCCTCATTTTCGGTCCAAAGTCCTCGGTGCTCGGCGGTCGGTATGCGGTACTTGGTCCTGTCAAAGGCAACGGCAAAGGCAGAGGCAAAGGCCTGTCCTTTGGCCATTGGCGCATTTGTGGCAATCAAAATATTTATGCCATGGACAGTTGATTAACCGCAAACAGGCAAACGAGCCTGACGCTGCTGGTCGCGCCCTTGTTCATAATTAAAATCAAATTAACCCGCAAACAGCATCCGAGGCAGCAGCGCAGGCAGCACCCCCCGCTGGTTGGTTGTGGTTCGTTTAGGCCACGAAGGGGGCCTGCTATCGCCATAATTGTACATTTCGGTTGGCATTATGCAATTTGTTCTGCCCCGTTCCCCCTCCGTTCCAGGGGCACACCGTTCCCCCTCATTCGCGCCGCAAACAGCAGCAAAGCTAGCTGCAATCAGTGCAATCGGCGAACTGGATACAATTTATTCAAGCCGCAGGGCGGCCCAAAATGAAATTGACATTTGGCCGGCCCGAAAACCAGAGCCATTACCCCCCGGAACGGTGGGATAAGCCCGTCCGTCAGACAAGGAGGTATCCAAATTCCAGCTGGAACACAGATCATTAATCAAAAATCAGGATAACGAGCGACAGATGGGTGGCGGGAAAAGGAATACTTTCAAGCCGAAGCTTGGCTACCTCAAAAGATATATACATTAAAAAGGTAATAAGGAAATGAAATAGAAGGCTGTGGAATGGATCTAATCTAAGCTAGGATAATGGAATACTTAAGATATATTTATCCTTTCAATACAATTTAATATTTTCTAGGCGATTTAATGTAATCAATTTAAAGAGTATCTTGGAGCGAGTCATGTTTTTAAAGATTTTGAAAAATTGCCTGGAAGAATTATTTATCAAATACAATTTCTTGTATCTTGGGTACCTCAATATATATATACATTAAAAAGGTAATAAGGAAATGAAATGGAAGGCTATGGAGCTTGGAATGGAATGGATCTAGTCCAGGCTAGGATGATGGAATATGGAATACTTAGGATACATTTATCCTTACAATATAATTTAATATTTTCAAATGGATCTAATGTGATCAATTTAAAAGAGTATTTCAAAGCGAGTTACATTTATTAAAGATTAAAAAAAAAAATAGCCTGATAGAATTATTCATCAAATACAATTTCAAAAAACAAAAAGATGGGTAAGTTAGCCTTATTTTTTTGGGCAGCCTACAAAGTGATTTCAATGACCTACAACTACTGCAGGCCGCAGTAAAAATCGTTGACTGGCAGCAGGCTCATGGCGCCTGGCAAAAAATAAATGCATTTTAACTGCGTTTAAATTGATGAAATTAGTGCGACAGATTGATTTTTAGCACGCTGCACTGATTGATTGACTAACTGATTGATTGATGGCCTGGCAGGGCCGCCTGCCTGCCGAGAATTTCGCTGAATTTATGGGCCGCTGGCCAGTGCATGGCATCGCTCTATGGCATAATTGAATTTAATACGTTACACCTCCCACAAAAGTACCCATATAAGGCCGCCTAATGGCTGCCCAGGAATTAACTTCAACCGAGAGGCTCATCGCGAATTTATGCGCTTCGATCAGTTCAAGCAATTCATTCAATTAATTTTTATTAATTTCGGGAAAAAGGCAGCGGGCTTCAGGAGACAAAACCAAATGAACAAAATACAACAAAAAGCAGGAAAACAAAATTAAATAAATCAAAATAGCTCACTAAAGCCAAACGGCCGGCGATGCGTGGTCAGAAATTTAATTGATTCGAACGATTCAAACGATTTGCACATTAAAAACTCCGCTCTCGGCTGTTCTGGCCATGGTCGACCGGCAAATCAAATTGAAATGCCAATTGGAATGCTCCATCCGGATCCGTGTCCGACTCGGACTCCGGACTCCGGACTCTGGACTCCGTGTCCCATATCCCCGGCAGCACAGCCCGCTCTCCTAGCCGGGCATGTCCACGAACCTCTCGGCATGAATTTAATTTTGATTTTTATTTGGATTTTTATTTGGTTTTAAAACGACGAGCGATTTAATTGAATTGCTCATGGTCCGGTCGAGTCGCCCCCGCCTACACTGTCCGGTCCGGCCCGGTCCGGGTTATTATGCAAAGTGGAGGCAGAGGCGGTGCTAATTTCATCGCCAACCACGTTCCCTCCGGCCAGAAATCAAATTAAGCGAGTAGCAGGAACACGAACACGAGAGGAGGAACGGAACGGGAACGGGAACGGACCGAAACCGGAACCGGAAAGGGTCGAATTTCTGGGGTCTGGCCTTTTTCATGTAGCCGCAAATTGAACAAGCCGGGCTATTTCGAGTACGTACCATTACCCGTACGAGTATTTATGGTACACAGCATGTGTGTATGCACTCCTCTCTCTCTCTGGCCGGAGCCGGACTTCAAGTGGCGTCCTTAAAGATAACATCCGGCAGCTGACTTTGCAAGATTTCCAGCCAAGTGTCCACTTCCGTCAAACGGTCGCCATTTCAATGGAAATCTCAGTTTCAACTTCTTCGTCGTGTTGATGTGCCTAATTAAAATGGCTCGCTCAAGTGGAAACTTGAGAACAAACACACAAACACACAAACACATCGCTCGCAGTCCGCATAGATATATTAATAGCTAGGGTCGCCTTCAGATAAGTCCATTTTACCATCTTATAATTTAAAATCATCTCGAGAAGGACAAGTAGGCAATGAAATATTTTATTCCAGCAACAGAGCCTTCAGTTTTTAGGGCACACTTTCAGCTCATTCTCGAAATTAAATATGCTTATTAATTATTTAATCACTCATAGATGCTCCAATTTAATTGTTTATTTTTAAGAACCACAAATTCATACTTTAAATTTATATGTATAAATACTTTTCTTATATTTTGAAAGTCTATGGAAACATCCGTATGACAGTGTACAAAATTCTGACAGACGTTTGTTTGTTCTGACCAATCAGGTGCAAGAATGTGGTAAATTGAAGACTTAAAGAAGAATAGCAAGACATTAGAAAGTTTGAATATAATAACAATGTCAGAGAACAATAACAATGCCTGAGGACAATAATAATGCCTGAGAACAATAATAATGCCGGAGAATTAACAAGAGAAATATATTATAATAAAGTGAAACAAGATCTGGTTGCCAGAACGTAGCAATTGTTCAAATTGAAGAAATCAAATTTTATTGAATTTTTGAAAATTTTAATGATGTAACCCCTTACATTTTTTTGAAAAATCGACCAAAAATTATTTACTTTAATATTTCAATATTTTGTTATTAAATAATTAAGACTTTAGCGGCGATTTCATTTTTGGCCAAATTATGCTTTTCAGAAGACATCAAATGCCGATTTTTGGGTCCTTAAATCGGCATTTTTATATCCTAATTTTTGGTCAAATCATTTTTAAGGCAATATTTTATTATTAAATAATTAAGATTTTAGCGGCGATTCCGAATATAAACGGCATTTGGCTGTCATTCCATTTTTGGCCAAATTATGCTCTTCAGAAGACATCAAATGCGGATTTTTGATTCCTCTCATCGCTTCAGCCTAGAAAGCAAGCCCAAAAAAGTGTGCCTTAAAAACACTTTTAAGGCACACTTTTTTTTGGCTTGCACTGTACAGAGCAGTGGATTGTTCTATGTAAACAAAGGCTGCTGCTGCTGCCAGAGAATTTATTTATTGGACAAATCAGAGTTAAAAATATTCATAACTCAGCCAAAACAGCCTTAATTTCAATTCGAAAAGCACTTCTAAGCTAGTTTTTATTTGGTTAATTAATCTGCATTTCAAATTTAGGAATTATTAAAAATTAAATTTTTGCCAATTTTTGACAATTTTAATGATGTAACCCCTTATCATTTTTTCAAAAATCGACCAAAATTTTTTTTCTTTGTTTTTTCCATATTTTATTCCTAAATAATTAAGCTTTTAACGGTGAATCGGACAATGTACGGCATTTGGCTGTCATTCCATTTTTGGCCAAAATATGCTCTCCAGAAGACCTCAAGTATGCGGATATTTGGGTCCTTAAATTGGCATTTTTATATCATAATTTTTGGAAAAATCAAACTTAAGAATAACCTTTACTTGGCCAAAACAGCCTTGAAAACAGCGATTCGGAATATATATGGCATTTGGCTGTCGTTCCATTTTTGGCCAAATTATGCTCTCCAGAAGACCTCAAGTATACGGATATTTGGGTCCTTAAATTGGCTAAAAATAACCATAACTTGGCCAAAACAGCCTTAATTTCAAATCGGAAAGCTTTTCCATGTCAGTTTTTATTTGGTTAATTAATCTGCATATTTAGTTTGAAAATTAAGAACAATAAATTTTTAGCCAATTTTTGACAATTTTAATGATGTAACCCCTTATCAATTTTTGAAAAATTGGCGAAAATTTTA